>KB301566.1:128943-153708 GCA_000328365.1 Capitella teleta
GTGTTGGAGTCTTTAACCGTGAACAAAGTGTCTCGTGAGGGGCACGGACCCACGCTGGTCACTAGCGCGGGCCCGCCTCGGCGTTTCCCTGGCGCCGTGGTGGTTCTGTTGTCCAGTCGCAGGGCGAGGAGCACCGCTTAGCACTGCGGCCGAATCGTTGATGGTACTTACACAGACGGCGGGACGTTCTTGTAGTGCCGAGTGCGAGGACCTCTGGTGCGGTAGCGGGTTGTTCTGTGGCAGAGGTGACAAAGAACGAGCCTGCACAGGAGGCGGCAACCTTGTCAGCTTCCAAGGCGAGCTGTCGCAGGTCTTTAAGTGGCGAAGTGGAGATGGCGTTCCTCACTGCTGCTGGCAAGGCCCGTAAAAACAGGCTGCGCAGCAAAAAATGCTGAGGGGCAGTGCTGTTCAGGGCCAGGATACGATCAGCGAGCTCGGAGGGTTTACCATCCCCCAGATCCGATACTGCCAGTAGGCGCTCTCCTCTCTCTGCTTCTGTCGGCTCAAACGCTCCGAGTAAGAAGTCTTTGAGGCTTTGATACTTCGTATCACCAGCTGGCGGGTCCTGCAGGACTGACGTGGCTCGCTATGCAGTGGTTGAGTCCAACGCGGCCACCACGTAGTAGTACTTTGTCTCATCTGAGACGATGCCGCGCAGCGCGAACTGCGCTTCAGCTTGGAAAAACCAAGCAGCAGATCCAGAACACCAAAAGCTTGGCAACTTGATTGAGACTGTGGCTGCTACAGCGGCAGCGGCGGCGGCAGCATCAGCTTCCGGCATGTCTTGTTTGTAGTTCTAAGCGGCTAGCGTGGTTGCACGACTAGGCGGTGACCGGGCTGCAGAGGGTATCTGCACCCTAGGCGGATACAACGGATTGCATATGCCAATCAACGTTTCAGGGTCACCAATTGTAGGAGCTCAAAGAAACACGCGAGTCAATTGGGCTCTACTGAATTCCTTTTCTTTATTCACGAGCATGCCTGGTATATATACCCCGGTTAGTGCAGACGGGAGATCCCCTGGGGGATCCCTGAGCGTATCTGCTCAATCACTGTTCGACATGAATTGTTCACGGTGCTTGAACGAGGCACTACAAAGTAACCGCCGATGAGAAACAGTGTGCTCGTTCCGACTCTTTTTTTTTTTCGAAGTTGCTTTATAGTTTATACTAGTATAGGCTACCCCATTATTTTGATCTTCTTATAACATATACTTGGTCGTAGAGAAAGTGTAGATTTTAAAATACTGAACACAGAAAGTAGGTGGCTTATGCGCCATGCGCATACACATGTCACGCTTCAGTGATGTATATATGCCGTTTCATTACAACGAATCACTCACATATACCATATATTGAAACTTCAATAAACACACCGATTGCTTTGATGCATTCGGCCTCAGAAATGGGTCTTTCGTAATAAATAATTATTGTAAATAAATGCTTGTTTTATATCAAGCGTGCGTACATGCATGTATAATTAATTATACATCCGAATCTGCTAATATTTCTACAACAGCCTCGGATGAGGTACGCTTTCGCTTCATTGTCGTTATCGGTATGCGGCGATTGGCAGGGATGATATCAAAATTCATAATTATGATAATAAATTCATATGATAAATTCCAGTGTGGGCCAAATATATAGGAAGGTCTATGAGGACAGCTCGACATCAACTTTGATTGATCAGAACTCATGAGTCCACGTTTCCAGACGAAGACAAAAACCATAGGGGCATATTTCATAAATATACGTAAAGCACTACTTTTGCAGTGTGCGTAATAAGGCGCCAACCGTCTTCGCTATGTTTCGACTTCAATTAAAAACTTTGGTGATGGATCCAGATTGTTGTCAATTTTGTCAATTCCAACGACGGGAAAGACCAATGCATGCAGTGAGAAAAGCGCAGATTAAGCCCCCCCCCCCCACCCCGATGGTGCCGAAAGTCAGCGGCTACATGCGACTTCAATTAAGAGGATATCTAGAATTAGTGTTATCCATTGCAATGACGAGAAAGACTAGCACGTGCATTGACAGAACCACCCTCATTCCCTAATTAGCTGGCTATGAAGTTACCACTATAATATAAAACTGTTTTGCTTCGCTGCTTTCGTTCGGGTTTGTCGAGGCGATATAATATAATCAATTAGTAACTACTGTGTCAATGTGTAACTTCTGTTATTATTATAAAAAAACAGTATATTGAAGGTTAGTTCGATGAATATCATGAGGAAATGTCCTGAAATCGTGCAATGCATTCAGTCAACCTCGACAAAAAAAATTACAGAGATGACGCTAAAGTGGTTATTGTGTGCGCCTTTGGCTTTAACTGCAAAAGACGAGAATCTCGTCTTTGGTGTTCAAGCGTTGGGCGTGAAAAGACGGTGATCACCGTCTTTGGCTGTGAATGTGTTAAATTGATAATTCCGCCATATATGTTAAATATTTATGTTGTGTGGAAGAAACATATACATGAGGCATCTGCTGCTACCTTAAGCTTGTGCCTTACTGATAATTTAGTTTAATATATGTCACTATACATATGTGTTAAATAGGTGGTTTAGAGTAACAAAATATTTACAGTACCCATACATTTATGCATTATCTATGATTTAGGAATCTATATATTATGTTTATAATATTTAGATTCCTAATATCTCTCTAAAGGTATGAATTACTAGTATGCTTTTTCAGGGTAATAAAATATTGAGTCCGAATCATCTTTTTAAGTAAAGTTTTGCTGGAACTTAAAAAATACCATAGCAGGATCGATTGCTGGGTAATTTTTCACTGCACCGTTAGGACTACTTTAGATGCATTGATTTAAAAAAAAAAAAAAAAAAAAAAAAACACTTGACAAATACTTGCGAATAAACACGAACTTGTGTTTGTCAAATTATTTTGTGATTCACATAGTGTTTTCCCATTTTTATCATCTTAATTTTTATCATCTCATTTGATTTTGCTCTCTTCGCGATTAAAATGTTATTCCTTCATTAAAAATGTACTTTTTATTGGATTTCTATGCATAAATAGGCGCAGAATAACAATGTCAATCTATACTAGATATTATGTTTTGTGAATAATTGATACATTTGAGCAAATTTTAGGGTTGTTCACTTTTGGCCCACTTTGTATAAACTTGAGTGCCCATTGTAGCATATAAAAAGCAAATACCGATGTTGCAATGGTATTATTTATCCGAAACAATGTTGCTGAATGTAAGAACCCAATTACTGCTTAGCTGTACAGACCAAAACCTTCTTGGGTGACTCCAACAACCATATTTAAGGAACTGGACAGGTATACAAGGCGTATAACTCTTTTACACAAATTATTTTGTCCATTAAATACTTATTCCTAGTATAAGTAATACTTGAAGAAATGTATCGGAAATGTCTAGGAAAAGCAATTTTTATAATTATAGACAGACTTTTAATTACAATTTGTAAGAACAATTTTGGGGACGCTATTCAAAACGCATGCCACTTTGTAACATGGATTGCAAGGGATAAATTGGCGGATGTCAACCCTTATGATATATTGCGCATTAGTTTGACGATCTGATATTAAAATGGCACATGAAGCATTTGCAGCAAATGAGAAACTCTTAGGTTTATGCTATGAAATTGAATTTTGTGTGAAGTGCAAATTACAGTGCATGGTAACTTTTGATAACAATCGAATGAATGGTTTAGTGTACACATTACATTGCTTTTATTATAACTAGCATAATGCTTGAGCTTTTGGCCTGTAAGTACTAATAGACCTGTACGCTTTTAATCTAAATCATTAATTAGTAATTATTTTGTGGATTTATTAGCAGACCTGGGATGCATTTGTGACCTTATGACTGTTTAAATTATGACCTGATAATAATGATATCGTTGTGCGAGACATTCATCATTTCTCGATACTCGTAGGCCCTTCTTGATCTTTGATTATTTTGATCTCTAATCATATAATTGTTATGTAGATAAGGAATATGAAGTTCATACAGCTTGAATTGGTATACATTATCTAGTCACGTGCATGTTATTGCAACCAGACGTTGTCATCGAACTAACATGTAATTTTGATCTAACTTCCTCTCAAGTTGATCTCTGAACATTCCACGTTCTTCTTCGGCATTCGTAGTGAGGGAAGTCATGTTTATTGGGATGGATATTTGAAAAAATAGAGCTACCCGGTTCATACTATAAGTCGCAGGTAAGGTCAGCTTGACATAAAACAACCGAAGGAGATAGAGTTCAAGATGAGCTACCTGACATAATTAAAAAAAAAAAAAAAAAAAAAAAAAAAACCACACACACACACATACACACACCTACACACACCATCACACACAAACACACGCGCACACACACACTCATAAGAGGAGAACAGAAAAGGAAATAACACCAATTGGTCCTAGCCTTGGATAGAACAAGGTTCACAATTGGGTCGGTGATCAAAGGTCGGGTGTCATTTAATAGACTCAAAGAACGAGAGGCATATAGTGAGAGATACACTGCGCAATGGACGTAGTAAAGCATCTGTATTCGTTTGTTTACAACGCATGTGATGGGAATGAGCTTTTAATAGGGACAATAGGTGAGTGAAATAGGTGCTCAATGTGTGCATAGGGTCATTGTGCATATAGTGATTGTTATGGTTCCTTGGCCGACATGGGGAACACCAAATTATTGTAATTACCCTATGATCTAATATAATGACATGAAATGCAATTATTATGAGGTGGTGACGGCGCACGGAGCGGCGTTTGTGGAAGCGCGTGTTCTTGAAGCGGAATGAAAACGCAGAGCTATTTTATTGATCGATTTTATTGAGTTTATTTAGTGCTTCTTACTGTTGTCTAATGAACATTTCTGATTATATGTTCTTTGCATTCCAGGAGCATACGTTTACTTTGCTGTGTTGTTCTGGGGTGCCAATATCCCTTTGACTATTGTGGATTTAACAGGCAGGCCAGCATGGGTCAAAAAGTACAAGATTCAACACGGGAAGAACGAACCGGTTGGTTAGATCTTCTTTATTTTGCTTCTCTTTCCCGTGACCTCCGATGCCCCTTACGTAATGCATAATGCATACGCTGCATGCGTGGACAATAAATAAGACAGAGATCCTGTGAAACATTTGCTTCCTGTCATAATGTACATGCTAATTTGTAATTTTCCACTAACTCCGTGGAGCACTCTACCGGTTAGAACTGCGCTCAAGTTAATTAGGCACACAATCAGCCAAGTAATTGACGTTGAACGCAGGTATAGGCTTCCTTTATTGATGTTGTGTAATATGCAATGAAAGTATGCGGCATGGTGGGGTTTTACGGCTCCACCCAACCTATTTGGGTAATACGGGCGCCAGAACAGAAGCTCGGGACCGGAATTTCCTTCTATGCTCTTATCGGTAAATCTCTAGACTTCTTTATTCATGCATACAACCATAAACCGTAGCATACAAAGGGGTCAGCGCCCAGTCTTGTTACGCGGTTGGGCATTTCTGCAGGGTCACCGAAGAATTATTATTGCATATAATTATAAAGAATTACATTTATAATTCACAATCATAACACCCGTGGCCCGATCAGATCTCGAACCGAAACCTCAATTTCCGTGGTCGGCATACAGCAGGTCAAACCGCCTGAGCTAATCGATGTCGTTCGTACTCAGCTCTTCCACAACACCACAGAGGGTTAATATCTGGCAAACGACAAATCCTTTGCTCCAATTAAGGAGCTTAAAACGTCATTGTGACCCAGTAGCCTCTTTTAGTTTACCCTATCAGCATGTGATCCAATGGTCCAAATCTCACCCTATCTGCCCCTCTGACTCTCCCTACTTCATGGAGCTTATTCAACCAATTATTAAACTCGGGAATTCTATAACCGAGCGAATGTTTTCACATTTAACAAGAATGGTGAGACCCACTTGGACGAGTAGTATAAATTATTGAATACAGACCGATAATCGGTGCGTTATGATGACGCTCCTTTCAGGTGGACTCTCAGCTGTTTTGGCGTCTCATCAAAACGGTCTGCTTCAATAGCTTGGTTCTCAATCTGATCTTCATCTACCCCTTGTACAAAATTGGGGAGTGGAGAGGAATGAGTTTCGACCCTGAAGACACTCCCGCTGCCTCCTGGTTCCTGGTCGAACTTGTTGTCTTCGCTGCTGTCCAAGAGGTCATGTTCTATTACTCACACAGGTATTATCATATAGAAGGTTGGTACTATGTGAACATTCTACTATGCCAACCCACAGAATGCTGCATCATCCGTCATTGTACAAGCGTTTTCACAAGAAACATCACGAATGGACTGCACCCATCGGCCTGGTTTCCATCTACGCCACTCCCCTCGAGTACCTGGTAGGAAATTCAACAAGTGTGAGTGCTCTCAGACCGTTACTTGCAAAAATTTGGACACTGGTCAATTCACAGGTATACTGTGGTCCACTGTTGATGGGATCCCACGTGACCTCAGCGTGGCTGTGGTATGCGCTGTCGTTCTTCGTCACCACGGTCCACCACAGCGGATACCATCTCCCCTTCACTCCGTCTCCGCAGTTCCACGACTATCATCACATGAGGTTTTCATAACGCACTACAAATGCCATACTCATAACGCACCTCGCCAGAGTTTTCATAGCGCACTTTATCAGTAATTTTCGTAACTCAGTTTCTGGTTGCATGGATAACGCACTAACCCAACAGCCTCTTTTTCAGCTTCATAACGCACCCCCTTTTTTTTTGTAGGTTCAACTGGAATTTCGGGACTTTGGGGATCCTTGATCGGATTCACGGCACCGACGCTCAGTTCCGCAAGGAGATTCACAGCAAGCGGCATCGGTTCAGCACGTGGCCAGAGCCCATGGATGACATATTTCCGGATGACAGACCCAAAGAGAAATTGCGCTGAAAGCGAATTATTCCTCTGTAATTAATTTTGTAAATAGTTGATTTGCACTCAAAAAATTAATGCAAAACTAACATACCGATTATGCGCATGCACGTGCATCGCAAATCTAGTAGATGATTGGTGATTTGCGACTTTTATGGAACTTTTAAAAACTGTTTTTTCAATTTTATGTAAACCGTTAATGAACGAGGAAGAAGTATGTAGTATAATTTGCATGAAATACCATTAATGAGACAATGCATCAAGTCTACACTGTATTTACAATTAGTGAAATGGAAACGCAAAAGAAGATGAAGTACAATGTAAATAATACGTGTATTTTTTATTATTCACAACTACTCTGGATTAATTAAGGAAACTCAAGGTGTCAGTTGAGCAACTATTGATGAATGAAGGAGACGTGGTGTAGTTGAAGCAGATCGATTGTAACATTCGATCAGAGTATACAGGTGGTTGTCACGATTAACAAGAGAACACGGCATTAGACCAATGGTTGTGACTGTGAAATGAGGTGACACCTGCTCATTGATCATGGCTCAATCAGATGAAGGGAGCGTAGAGACATTCGACATTCCACCCATGTATCACATACCTTGTATTCGAGTCGTCCAACGACACTTAAATTAATTGATACCGTAGATACTAAATTAACTATTTTATGACATACATGTATTGTATGGGTATATTTTTTTGGAGTGTCCACGTACAGAGCGGTTCTTTTCCTAGATGCTCCGTGGTGTTGGTGTCAATTTTCTAACTGGACTCGATATTCGATTCAGTCTTCCTCCATCGTCTGTACCGTTCGATCGAGGTCAGCATTAGTTGGTTGATCTGCCTCTTCGGCATTGAATGAGGCAGCCACTGATTAAGTTAATACGGAAATTACTCAAATTAGTATACTGTCTGAAAAAGGACGACTAACTGATGCCTGGGTTGACATGTTGATGGCGTCTACGTGCGACAATCATCCTACCGCTAAGTGGGCAGACGTTTCACAAACGGTCACCATGACAGAAAATGTTTTCGCGATCACATTATAGGCGAACGTTGTTTCACCACAAAACTGCATTCTTTTATAAATAAAGAGTGTAAAGGTATCTGGCTATGTTCTGTCTGATGCAATGAATGAAAAAAAAAAAAAAATAATAATAATAAATAAATAAATAAATAAATAAATAAATAAATAAATAAATAAATAAATAAATAAATAAATAAATAAATAAATAAATAAATAAATAAATAAATAAATAAATAAATAAATAAATAAATAAATAAAACAAATAAAAATACAAATCAACAAACAAATTAAAATAAAATAAAACTAAAGACGACGAGGAGCGCAATAAGTAAGGCCTCACGACGCGACATTATCGACAGTTATTGTTTGCATTTTCAGTTTGATCATCGTTAATTGCGATAACTATAATATTATCATTCCTCGCATGGCTGCGCGTGTCTTATTTGTATCGGTTTCAATATTATTTGATGTTTCTTTAACATATACACAATGCAAGTCTCAATAATGTTTTGTGCACAAACTTTGCCCGGATGCCGTGACGAATTGATGACAATAATATTTTACTTCACGACATTAATTTATTTTACTAATAATAACACACGATACAAGACTAATGGTGTTGAGTGCTGAGACGAACTGTCACAACATTTCACATCTTGAAATATTAAGGTCTCTCGAATCGAAATGTTTTTTTTTTTTTGTTTTTTTTTTCGTTTTTTGTTTTGTTTTTTTTTGTTTTTGTTTTTAGCAGAGGGTCACAGGTACTGAGGTGGGTGTCGACCACGAGGTCCTGCGGTGTTGTTACGTAATCGGAATCACGCTGCGCTCGGTGTTTTGGCGCGCGAGAGAAGTGGAGCGGCCGGAGTAATTCAATCAACGTTGCTCTGCTTCATCGATTGCTCACGCGGGGCGCCACTTATTCTGTCAACCAATTGGTGTACATCAACATCATTACGCAATTGCTATTATGCTCGCTCTCCTATTACATGTACCTCATTACGATTTGATTGACCATGTCAACACATCCAGGTGTGTATCATTTCTTCATATAGGTTAGCAGGTTATAGCAAAATCAGTAAAACTGCTGAAGCAACAGCTGTTACCCCAATTCATCATTATATGGTGATCAATATACCAGTAATTGCGTGAATTAGTTATATTTATGGTTTATTTTAAAGTATTATCACTCCAGGCAAATTCGGCGTCATTGTTTGGGACTCGAGCAAGCGTTGGCTAAAATCGGACAAATAAGCCGTACATTGCTCTAACAACCATCGGCGTCTTTTACTTACTTGGTCGTGAATGCAATAATCTGTTTGGGTATTTGGGCATCAACAGACAGTTGGAAGCTGCTTGTTTTGCACTATCATTTACCAAGAGAGAGATTAGTGTTCTCTTCTGGCTAAACAAGCACTGGGTGCAGTGAATCATGGCTACGTGTATCTTCCACGGGTAATTGGCCAACAAGTGAACCTATATTGCCCAAAAAGTAGCGAGCAATGAAATCGGGAAGGTTAACAAATGGGAATCCCTTCGATCACAATGCAGAACGGACACAAATGGATAGCATATTGTCAAAAGCATAGCTGAATGGCTGAATCAGATTGAACAATGCAAAGGTGCGGGGATTCGTAGAGAGTCAGCCAACAGCATGTCAGCCGCGTCGACCGCATTGATCGGGTGATGTATTGTAGAGAGGACTATTTACCAAAGCAGCAATCCGTGTTTATTTCCCGACTAATCGCAGCATTTGACTCCCATTATGGACGACTCTTTTCATCGATGCAACGCATACGCCAGTCATGCATATCAATCAACCGTGGATCATTCTTGCGCGTCCGTTAGCTTAGTAGGACGTAGAGGAGGCGCGAAGAAGTCAGGAAGGAGGCCTCTCTGGCCGCTGTGCCGCCGGTGCCGCGCGTGCTGCAGCTGTGAGCGTAGCTACAAGAGAGGGGCGTGCTGCTCCCTCTCCGCATTTCGCTGCCGCTCTCCTTCCTGCCACCGACCAAAGGTGCCTCTACTCAATCAAGAGCCAGCGGGATACACGCGGATATCAAACCCGCACTGTTTGACCGAAGCATATCACTTCAACCTAGCTTTACCACGGGGATAATTCCCTCGCGAGAGCCATAAAAGCTTAGCCGGTCATGTGGACAAGCAGTGGACACAATGCCTGTTGACTCTCCTCTTCAGTCTCACAGACAACCATCATGACAGAACAGGCGACTGCCGTGAGTGTGGACCCCTTGGCAAGCAACAACAGCCAAGGGGTCGCTGAGGAGACCGTCGACGGCGGCATGTTCCTCTTTGTCGTCAACCAATTCGTGGTGCCCGTGGTTTTTGGCTTGACCTCCCTGTTGGGCATCATAGGGAACTCTCTGGTTATTTACGTCATTTTGAGCCGAAAGAAGATGCGGACAGTGACCAACATCCTGCTGCTCAACCTCGCCTTCGCTGACCTCGCTTTCGTCTTGGTTATTCCTAATTTTACGGCTTTTCAGTATGCCACAGAAAACTGGATCTTTGGTGGGGCATTCTGCAAAATCATGCACTATCTGGTGAACGTAACGGCGTATGTTACTGTGTACACTCTGGTGCTGATCTCAGTCGTGCGATACGCGACCATCGTCAAAGGTATGGCCACAGTTCGCTTGCGGACGAAGAAAAACATCGTTATCGCCATTTTGTCGATATGGGTCGTGGTTCTCATATTAAACACTCCGGTAATCCTGTCATACGGTATAAATAAGCCCAAGCCTGGCGTTTACGCCTGTGTTCACATCAGCTTGAAACACGCGCAGAAAATATTCTCGACGTTCTTCGTTTTCGCCTATCTCCTACCGCTGATTGTCATCGCCATTCTGTCCATTTGCATCCTGCACCATTTGCGATCTCAGCGACCGACGGCGTTAAAAGGTAAGAAAACCGATCAGAAGAAGCGAAAGGCAGGTCGCCTACTCATCCTGGTCGTGGTCGTATTCGCCATTCTCTGGTTGCCTGTGCACATCCATTTACTGCTCGCTTACTTTGGCAAACTGCCCGAAGCCCCGTGGTACCAGGCGTTCAGCGTGCTCTTCAACCTCATGGCCTACTTCAACGAATGTGTCAACCCCATCATCTACAACCAAGCATCCAAGGAGTTCCGCGATGCCTTCAGGGAGGCCATCTTCTGTGTCAGATGCTTCGCCAGAACTCGGTCCGGTGCTGGCGCCGTTTCTGAGACTGTTAACTGTACCACCGTAACGACACGCCTGATGGACCCCACTGACGCTAACGGGGCGACAACGCACGATAAATTGCTCATGTCGGAGGTGAAGGGCGGAGAGAACACGCCTTCGGACGAAGTATAGTAGTTTGAAGCTTTATATCGTTTTGCCTTATGACTCGTGGATTGTTTTTGCAAATCAATCGGTCGGTGCTGTCACCGTTTGCGCCTCCTCAAAAGAACCAGCACAACTACAACAACAGAACCCTGTCTGCCCACGTGGTGCCTACGAACAATGCAGTTATAGCCTCAATTACAAGCGCCCAATGCGTAAAGAAGGCAATGGTCGCCGCACAGGAAACCATAAACTTAGCAGTCTGTTATGGAGTGCCCCCAGCGGGATTTATTGGGCGAAAAATGGCGATAAAAACTTAACGGTTGCATAAAAGCTTAGCACACACGCACAATGGCTGTCAGGCAAAAACATGGGTCAGAAAACTCTTTTGTGCGCTGCTAACCGATTGCGTTGAGGATTGAGGAGGAAGGTGTTTAGGCTGAGAATGCATTTCATAATATTTGAACGAGCTTGTTTCAATTTTTTTCTTTGTGTGCATATTTTTTTTTTTTTTTTTTTTTTTTTTTTTGCACAGTGCGGTTTCGTCAGCCGAACACCGTTTGTGCATAGCGTTGTATCTCACTTCACCGAAGGCTTTCAAGTCGATTGCGAATGTCAATGTATCAAAATCGCTTCTGTAAATTCACTTATAGACTAATGCGGTTCAAAATTGGCCCCATTATATGGTGTCTACAGTTTGACAAAAAAAAAAGTTGTAGTGAAATTGGTATTTTTTTGTGTGCGTATTTCAATATCAGAAAAAAAGGTCCTTCTAATACTCGATACTTGTACAGGTATACTTTTGCATTGCATATTCTGTGCAGAAAACTTTGAAAAAGGTTTATCATTCTTTCAGTTATTTGATTTTGATTGTGTTACCTTGTTTATTTATTTTTTAAAACGTTACTATGCCGTTGAAATGATATATTGAAATAA
This sequence comes from Capitella teleta, assembly GCA_000328365.1. Taxonomy (NCBI): domain Eukaryota; kingdom Metazoa; phylum Annelida; class Polychaeta; family Capitellidae; genus Capitella; species Capitella teleta. The sequence continues at coordinate 141,136 of KB301566.1, forward strand.
ATGTACATGTTGAGCGTATTGCAAACTCATGATGGCTCCTATTCATTCAACAATACAAGGTTATCGCATCCATTAAATGTCGACACCCGGCTGCGAGCGACAGGTGATTATCATGCGAGATGGACACTTCAACACCCTCACTGTGAGCCTCTTCCAGGAAAGCCAAGCTTCCCCGCGGTGTATTGAATACGTTGTAGAGGACCTAATCGCGTGTCCGGGCCCCACTCAAGCAACTCGTCGTCACAGAAGCAGCCGAGTGCTCCACTGACATAACCAACCACCAATTGCTCCTGGCCAGTATTTAGACAGGTGTTGGCAGCAACGCCAATTAGCAAACACGTCTCAGTCTCCGTTGTCGATTTCATAACAACATGTCAGACAGGGATCAAGGCTGGTAGTCGGCACGCAAACTCTCAAGATTTTCCACCAGCAATTAGTTTATGATTGGAACGGAAACGCTTCGATAGAAAGTGTTCGGCTGCGTGCAGATCCAGCAACTAAGGATTTATCACAGGTGCCGCTCCGGCCAAGTGGAAGAAGACCTTTTAGTTGCATTGCTCAGCTGCATACTCTATCATTTGCGACTGTATTACAAGTGATGCATGCTTCATCCACTGACCGGTGGTCAGTGGTGAGATGGCCAATCTATGAGTTGTCTCGGTATCATCAGGGATAAATAAGACCGATGGACTGCGTCCCCGGGGTTCGTATCCCTTCGATTTCCCAAATTCAATGCGTTGCCCATTTACTCCTAGCCGAGTCAGCAAAACGCGATGCGGTGATCTGGGCCACATGTTCCCCTGGGCAATCTAAGCAACAGCGAACAGCCGTCGAGAATGACCGCTCGTTCTCCCTCTCGAGACTCCCAGCGATCCATTTTTCTCTGCTCTCAATTGTTTGGAATGATACAGATGAGTCGGGCCAAATTTTGCAGCTATTTTTACGATAGGAGACCAGTGTATTATTCCCCTAAAGTTATATTTTCCCATCAGCATGCTTTTAGGTTGTGTATATATAGCAGCTGCCACCAACGTCGTTGTTCGCACTTTGGCCGCGTTGTGAGCTCTTGCTCCAAATAGAGCAATACTCCCGGATGACCCACGACTCGTTGCCCGATAATGTGATTATGCAATGATTGGTGGCAACACATGCGTGTCTCCCAGCCCTCCTCGTTAATGATGGCGATGATGATCTGCGGTCCGTGGCGACGTGAGAAAGATTGCGGCGGGTGGAAGCGCAATCTTTGTTTTATGCCAACATTTGACGACCATGCTTTGCTTCTGAATCAACAAATGAAGCAAATGGGACGGCGTCAATCGTAGCTGCGCACGAATTCGGGGACACAGGGGATACTTATAACACAGTAAGAGCCAACAACCGAGATACTCTATAGACCGCAAGGTTATTTAATCTAACTCAGAACAGAAACCCCCACTTCCAAGAAAATGGATAAAGAAATCAAGTTTATACACCTCATTAGACAGCGCGTTATCCAATTTGCTCACCATATGAATCGTGATCCCCAGAAAAACCACTTGGGTTTGAATCCTTGCGAGGGAGATATAGTCACTCTGTGCTTATGTTGACAGCCATGGGAGTCGTAAAGGTCATTCCTGTGAGCTTAAGAAGCTATGCAACGAGAGGAAGGCGATCAATTTGGGCAGTTGGGATTCATGAACGCTGTTTGATTGATGCTTGATTGCTGAACCAACGTGCATCCTTTTGCGCAATCAATACGATATTATCGCCCATATTGATAATTCATTCGAAGGCAAATAAGAGTGTAAGGTCGTTCTGTAACGGGATTCGCTTCCCACCCCTTTCTGCCACGGAGCAGCTGTTAAGAGCGGGTAATAAATCGGCACAAGGGAACGATATCTCTCTCTGATCGATGGTGCATTAATCGGCGAGGTGAGATATTGTTTGGCATGGTGTTGAATGATGCGTTAATAGATGAAAAGAAGAGAGTGATAGTGCCATCAAACGTCAGGGGCTTCAATGTTAACAGAATTGCACATAAATAACGTATGAAGAATGGCAAAAGTACCCCGAAAAAATGCGACATCTCTCTTACTTTTCTACAACACACTTTGTCTGCCTTCCATATAACCTCCTCAGTAGATACGATGTATCGATGGCGTGATACACAACCTCAATAAAGTCGAGGTTTGTGGCTTCAAGCCCACGGCAATCATGCAACGAGAGATCGCGCTGAAAGGGGCAACAACTGGCGGTCTGAATCGTGTCTATGGCCAGCAAACTGACCGCAGCAGTGATGCACTCATAATTACAAATGTCATCGCATTGTATTCATTGTAAATAGTTAACGATGTTTTACAGTACATGTTTATCCAGACTTATATGGAGGTGAGGGTTCAGGTCTTACATCGATTGTTTGGTCGTAAAAAGGAATCAGACAGACCTGTGGTTGAATCATGGAGGTGTTAGGGGATATAGGATAACATATCATGATGGGGTTTTACGGTTCCACCCAAACCATTCGGATGATAATTATGGGCGCCAGAACAGAAGGCCCGGAACACTGGTTTTCCCCTTCTCTTATCGATAAATCCCAAGAGTTCCTTATCCTGCATACCACCATAGACAGTAGGACAGAGCACCCGGCCTTGTTACGCAGTTGGGCAGCACTGCAGAGTCACCGAAGGATAGGTAATAAGCACATCTATTTTGTAGTAGGGTAAAATGTATTGGTGTACCTCTGATAAAGAGTGAAAGAGGGTGGTCAAGAGATAGAGGAGGAAGTATTGTATGTTATCAATAGGTCCTCTCTCATCACATTGAGGTTCGCCAGCTATAAATTCGCATTACGTTGAAAGCATTCGCCTGTTGTCCTGAGGACTGAATGTGGCGGGGCCTACGAGTTACTTTCACCCACGAATACATTTGCCACAGTTTCATACATTATGTCTATGGTGGTTTACATTTTGTTACATAGTTAACATTTGGGCGATGCGACCAAGTAGTTCGCAGCAGTTGGGTGCTCCTTGGAATACACGTTGTTGTCTAATCAAAAAATTGCACCACAAGAGTGTATAGTGTCTGAGTAACGGGGCTGAAAGCTCCCAGGGGTTTGACGACTGGATACGAAAATCATACCCTCGAAACATCGGACGCTTTATTGTGTTGACCCATGTGGACATGTATTGTATGCCTTGGAATTACCTAGAATAAAAGAAAACTATAAATCTTGATATATAAATGGCATGATTATTTAAAATTGAACATCGTCATTAAGATTTCGTACACTCGTATCAAAATCAGCTGAACAATTGGGATCTGGATATTAATTCGAATAATACAGTTGATGCCATAGCTACTCATGGAGAGATGGCAGACAATCACCAACTGAGGTATATTAGCATAACACGGGGAAACGAAATAGGGTTAAGCAACATTAAATCCCATAATAGTTTCTTATCAATAACTATGAGTTTATACATATATTTTTAACAGGTAAGGATTATTTTCTCCGCCAGTCTTTCAAAGGGTGCAGCGCCGTTCATGTTGCCAGTCTAATTGGAGGCCTACATGATAATCGATGACTATCATGTTCATTTTCAACTTTTACAAAACCTGTGTTGTCACAGGACACCACGTGTTAATTTCAAGGCACGCCTTACTCATCTGGCAAGGCAAGTCATGAGTGTTTAGGTCCATAATTCTGACAGGTAGGGCAAACTTGTCACTGTTTCCACGGAAGTGTCACAGAGTGTGTCAGAAATAACGATCCCCAGAAATAGATAATCAGCCTCTTAGCGGTTTGCTTTCCATACTTAGGTTGGCGCAGTTTCAGAAATTTTAACAGGACCTGTCTGACAAGGTAAGCGGTTCTCCATAACAATAATAGCCTACTCTCTCCTTTGGCCACCCCAGTGCCTTCATCGAATGTGTTCTATGCATAGGTCCCTATGGTACACTTATACGCGATCGAAAATTGCACATTCTATCATTTTGTAAATGTGCGGGTGCAATGACGCAGAGGTATAGCACGTTTGCCAATTGAGGTTGTAGAGGGTGGTCGTTTTCTACTATTCCTGATTCCAATTTACCTGGGAATAGCACTTACTGTGAAGCACATTAAAGCCCTAGTTTAATGTTACAAAATATAATAAATAGGTTTTATTTTTTTTTTTTTACTGTAAATAGTAGTGCTTTTGTTCTGCATTCATACTATTTTCAGTTCCTGGCGATGTTTTTACTGTAAGACTTGTTTTCAGGGGGCTACTTCGTCAGCGGCACTTCCTTAGTGCCTTTGCGTAGCCCCCTGGCACTGTATATAATTTTTGTACATAATCTACTGTAATCTGTTCTTTTTTTCCTGTGTTTTATGGAATGTAAAATAAAAGGTTTATTCTCTCTCTAAATCAATAGTTTTGTATATAATTTATATATGACAGGTCAGACACATGGGACAAATCTGACCTGTTGAGGATGTATCCTGAAGAGATGGGAACTTGGCCTCCAGCGTTACCATTCAATTGAATGTTACATCATGTGGCATGTTATTATGTAATAAATCCATTGGCTAATTTAAGATACGATTAGGTTAAAAGTTCAATTACAAAAGGCTTCAATCGTTAACTTTTTAAATTATAGGCTATCAAAAGTATTGCAGACAGAGGTTGGTTCTCATAACAGTTTCTCTTCCCTACTGCAGGAAGTTGTGAATTTTGGTCCTTTTTTGTCGTTGATTTACCTATAAAGAGAACCTTAAGACTGCTGAGGACAGAGAATGATTCATTTGTTCGATATCTAACATTTATTATCGTGGGATACCTTCACTTAGAATTCTTCCATGATAATTAATATTTAGCTGCATATGGGATCCGTAGTATGTTAATTATAATGCTTCAATTCATGATCTAGACATATTATTGTTTATCGATATCATGCATGTATCCGAAAAATTTAGGAAATATCGATACAAACATGAAAGGTGTATTAAAATGAATGATTGCATCCATGTATGTAATTACTGAAATAGAAAGATCATACTGGATTATGAATTAAGCGGGTTATGTTTTGATTGTTTTGTTTGTGTTTCTGCTGGTAAAAAAATAGTCATGCACCCAATGTATCTCCAACAATGGTATTTTTTACCAACCAGTATTTTATATTTAATTGCATGCCAGGAATCCCAATAATGCTATAATAATAATGATGCGGCTTCTCATTCATTTTATGTGTGCACAAGCAAAATTGCAATGAAACTTGATTTCAAATTTACAACGCAGTAAACTGAGCGGAATCTAATGTTTATGATGACATGATACAATTAAATATTATTATAAAAATTATGAGGCAACCACCTGTAGGTAGTCATGCTGCTTTCTTTGTGTGTTGACACAACAAAAAAAAAGAATATACTGAGCCCATATATACTGGTCATAATAGTATAATGCACGCACGCCTACTTGTTTACTGTAATGCACAGGCAATGGGCAATAATGATGCGTGCAAAATGGGGTAATCGCACGCCTACACAGACGAACTATATAATACGGAGGCTTCTGTCAACAATACTTATTTCTCTCTGTTAGCAGGCTTGTTAATGGGCATTGATTGCATTAGTGTGCTTTTATGTCTATTTCTAGTATAAATATGGTGGTGAACCTTGAACACCATTAATCACAAACACATGGCAAATCACACAGAGGAGATTAAAATGATAAAGATTCGAAATGAAAAAACATAAATCATATGGCTCTGAAACTGCATATTAAGATAGCAAGATTATGTGGCTAGAACTGGCTTTCATATCAAACTGATAATGCTGCGATATATGGAGGTGCATAATATTATGAGCACCACCATGGATGGCATAGAGGTGGCCCCAGATGGGGCATTTTATATTGTCCTCTTCTTTACATAAACATATAGGTCGCCACAGCCATCACGCGATGTAAGTCCTCCACATGCCTTCCATGCGACTCTATAATGGCATCTGCGTGTTGTGCGACAGGCGACTCATACAACACTCACTTATTGTTCGCACTGTTTGCTGCATGAGCCAGTGTGTAATTACTATTTGTAAGACGCTCGCTGAAAAACAAACCCGACCAAGCACACGAATTAAAAAAAAAAAAAAAAAAAAGTCAATTGATTGTTAGCTCAGATTGATGTAATTTCACAAGAACTGATGATTCCTGCGAGCTAAATGATTCATTATACGCCCTCTGTACTCAACTCAATTATCAGACTATTTGTATGGTGTATCTGATTCATAGACAACAACAAAGCTCGAAATAGTTTCTGCTAAATAAAAAATGGATTTAAAAGCAAAGTAAAAAAGCAAAGAAAAAAAAAAAAAAAAAAAAAAAAAAACAGGAACGGCATGACACTTCAACACAACTCTCTGGTGTCTCGATTTCCTAGAGGTCAGCCGGAATTGCTTTCTGTTACTGGTACAGAGAGATGCGTTTCTGTTAAAGCGTGATCGAGTGCCTTGCGAAAAAAAGAAAAAAAAAAAAGAAAAAAAAAACCTGGCGTTCGTTACTTGATAAGTTTATTGGCATTTAATGTTCAACAATCCAATTGTTGTTCATATTACTTTGCATCAATATTGTTTGTGCTCAAATAAGCCTTGGATCAAGGATATCTCGATTCTTGACCATTGACAGTAACTGACCTGTGAAAATTGATATCCAAAAAATGACAATTCCGTTGCTACGGTTGCCAGGACAATGGAAAGCACAGTTTTCTGATTCTGCTTTCAGTTTTGAGTGCCACGGTGCATGTCTCCGAAAATATATCAGATACGTATATATGTGACCTTATAAGAAGTATATGTCGTCGTTGCAAAGCAGATTAAAGGGATAACTAAGGTCACACAGCGGTATATACTTACATAGCATACGACCAGGGGCCAATATGATCAACAGGCTGATTCGATTGCTATAATTTCATCTCTCAATAAAAGAATGAACTGTCTACTTTCAGTATAATAAAGCTATGTTTAATAATCAGAGTAAGAACCGTCAATTTAATAACGTATATATGTATGTATGGGTGGAGTTTTACGGCACTCTGATACTAAAAGTATTATATTAGTGCCTCTAAATTCAATAACCATCTTTCAATGGAACAATGGACCATGGAACACAACCCATTTTCATGTGTTCAATTCTTGAGTTATTTGAATATTGCTCCAATTTTTGATTCAATTTCCATGTTTCTATTATTCAAACATGAATGGAAAATGTCGTTTGCGGTCTCGCGATAAACAAACTTTTTCTCAATGCATCCCAAAGCAAAGCAATAACATTTCACACCCCTCATCGCAATATCACATCTCCTATCTTGAATATCAACAACCAACCAATAGAAAACACCAACGAAACAAACTTCCTTGGAATAACCATTGACAAACATCTTAACTTCAAACCACACATCAACAAAATAGCAACAAAATTATCACGCACTTCTGGCATCCTCAATAAACTAAAGCATTTTGTTCCTCATTTCATACTCAAAATCATTTATCAATCATTATTCATCCCTCATCTCATATAATTATGGCATCATGGCATGGTCCAAAGGTCCACACTCATCACAAATAGTAAAAATACAAACGAAAGCAGTAGGCATCATCACCAATTCCAAATATAACTCACACACTGATCAGATCTTCCACAAATTAAAAATCCTTATAATGGAGGATCTGGGAAGGCTCTTCCATCTGCAGTTCTTCTATATAAATGGAAGAATGACGATTTGCCATATTATTTCCACGACTTTCTAGACTCCGGTCGTGATAAAAATCGATTGCTGGCCCCAATACATCGGCATCAATTATTCAAGTCAAGTCTCCGTTATATAATCACCATAACTGTGAACTCAACACCTGACAGTATACTGAGAATATCCTCAACACATTCATTGAAAGCGCTATCAGAAAGAGTGAAAACACATCGACAATTGTCCAACAGACTCTACTCTATCTAACTGTTACGTATGTGCAAACCAGTAATTACAGACTAAGTGCTGCTATCTTTTTGACAATCAATTTATAATTGAGATGCAACATCGATCACTACCCAATTTTAATAAAAGCATTTTTTCACTCAATGATTCCATTTTGGTGGCCCGTGCGATGACGATTCCCTTGTGAAACCGTTGCCTCGTCTCCCATCTCGGCTCCTGCTTCATATACATGCCAGTACACCCACCATTCATACATTACATGTATCATCTCATACATCCTTCCATTACGTTATCATGCACAAATCACCCATCTTACACTTATTTCTCTGGTCAAAAAAAATAAAAAAATAAAATAAAATAATAATAATAATATATAATAATAATAATACTAAAAATAATACTAAATAATAATAATGATAATAATAATAAAAAAATGTTAATTGACGTTATTATTTTCAGTCTTGTTTGTGATGAAATATTTTTTTTCTATAATTAATATTTTTTTTTCTTTATTTGTCACATTGCATATGAAGCACTTGTTCGAGTGAAATACATGAGTGGTCCCTTTTTATTATTATCATACTGGTAATTACAGTTACATAGTCACAAGAACAATATAATTTTAAGGACACAAATGATGTCATAATATTATTACAATGTACATGCAATCTACTGATAACACGTAAAGCCCCATCACTCACTAACTCACACGGTGAGAAAACCATTGGTGACCTTGGAGCCCAAGTTCATGAAAGTATACACACCCCATACTACCCATCTCATGCATATTAATGAATACATCTCAGAACACTGATGGTTGCACGCTGTACGCTCTGAAACCCATTTTTGAGGCGCGATCAGAGAAATGGAATATAATTATGCGTCCTTATTCCCTTAACACAATCATGTACACGAGGAGAATTGAACACATGAACATGGGTTGTGCTTCATGTTCCATTGTCGTTTCAAAAGATGGTTATTGAATTAGCGGTTCGTACCCTGATATTTAATGATTGTCCAGGAAATTATCTCGATTTTGTCAATATCTAAAAGTAAATATGAAAATTTAGCTGTAATTTGGCCTATTCTACCTCCTGATATTCAGATGTGAGTGTATGCGAAGGAAGTTAAAAGCAATTGGCATAGTCTAAAAGGTCATTTCTGCACCGGACATCCGTTGCCAGGGGTGTCCTCGCGGTGATTCGACGAAAGAGGTTCGGAATTATACAAAATTGAAATAATGGCTTTAATAAAAGTTGAAAGAGGCGCATTGAACTTCCATATCATACCTGACAAGGAACGTTGATTAGTACTTTCGTAAAAATTGAATATTGAACCTTGTTAAGATTGCTTTGAAATCAGGACTTAAGAAATGGAAAGACTTAATAATGAACTATAAAGTAATGAAATCATTGAATCACCATAACCTACACTTATCTCACTTTTCTAGCAGGACTGGAGTGTTGCCTTAAATGAAATAGTACATGTACGAGTTTTCGTAAAACTTGATTTGACTTCGATGTCTGTAATCTGATTAAAAGCTGTGATTCCACAATAAAACTGAAAAGTTGCGTACTCATTTTATGAAATCACCTGTCTGCCCGTTGTAACATTAGGTGGGCTGAATCGGCCAAGGATGCATTAGCTCCAGTAAATGACATCAACTGTTTTCTTTGATCTAAAATGTTTTCTTTGAATACTGGCACGGCGCCAAATATATTGTGTACATAACAACCAGCTTACTCAGTTGGACTACCTGAATTCAATGTCGCCTGGAAAGATCGAGGTCCCGCGTGGGCGCCCTGTCGGCCCACAAAGCATTAGGATTAAAAATTATAATTCGTTAAACTTTGGTGACTCTGCAGTGCTGCCCAACTGCATAACATGTGCCGTGCGTCTGTGTATAAGGTATAATGTACCATGCAGGATGAAGGCCTCTTGGGGTCTATTGAAAAGAGTAGCAGGTAATCCCGATCCAGGGTTTTTACTCTGGCTTCCACAACAGCTGTTTGTGGAGCCGTAAAACCACAATTGCCTTGCCAGATCATAGATTGTCTGTGGTCTGTAACACCTTTGCAAAGCGTTCGTTCTAAAAGCCTTCCAAGCCTTTTAAGCAGCACTCAATCGACACGTAGATGGATGGTTCACTGATCTCGAACAATATTTGTCAATGCGATGCCTGGGAATTTCTTTGTGTACAGGTGTCTGTAGCTGGTAATGAGTGTATACAGGGGTATCAACACTAAAATAAGTCATGTTTATGCTATTATCCCATTGCACATAATATTTGATCGAGCATGCTAGGGTAACAGATTAGGATAAGATAAGATAAGATAATATAAGATAAACATTTAATGAAGGAATGGATGTGTTGGCCACACGAATTAATTGAAATGATTGATGGAGGGATGAAAGTTCGCTTGAAGCAAGCTGTCCGAATTCTTGGAATCTTCTTTCAGATAGTAAAAAATCCATTTGAGTTCAGATGAAGACCCACACTTGCTGTCAGTGAGAGCAATCAATTCTTGCCATGTGTATGCTTTGCGTTCCATCTCTATATTACAATGAGACTTGTGATGAGTATGATGACTTGTAGCCTTGTCGCAGCTAAACAGCGCCTTAACATGATCCAGGGACGAATTTGGAATCTAAATGTTCTTTGATAGAAGAGGAATACATATTTTATTGTTTCCACATCCAGAAATTCAATTTGACGTAATAAATTCACAATTTTATAAGCAAACAAGATGAGAAATTTGAAATTGCGTCCTTTTCTTTTCGTCACCATTCAAAAAAATGATACATATTTATAACCTTAATCATAGCAGTTATATAACCCTGAACCAGCCATTCATGATGAATAACTGATGAACACTCTGTTCATAAGTCATAACTGATGAACATATAGTGTTCATCAGTTATTCATCAGACATCAAATATTCTCTTGTGTGTGGTTCTTTTTTTATGTTCGCTATGAAGACATTTTTTTTTTGCTACTGAGAGATCTCTTAAGGTGTCTGTACTTGCACTTCATTACACAATCCCGTGTTCATTCTATGACCTTGACCTTCACAGGCTTAATCTTGCACCCATGCATCGCCCTGTTCTTTTAGCCCGAATACACATTCCGAGAGAGACTCCAGATGATCTTAAAGCATTTGGATTGGCTGAGTGAAGAGGCATTTGTTTTAGATCTGTAAGAAGGGCCAATAATACCATCACCATTTATACTTCTGTTTGAACTTCAAACTTGTGTTCCAAACCGCATGCATGTCAGTCAACTTCCACGAATTGCATTTTTATTAACCTAAGTATAAAACGTAAAAATCCAGCATATTTTATTCGATCAACAGATTTGATATCATTCGCAAACTATACTTAGAGGCACAAGAAATGCACATCTGACTTATAAAAGCACATTTTATTTTGTATGCATTGTGCCAACTCAATGTTTAGGGTTTGAAGGTGTTTTATTTGCAAAAATAACCCAGTTTTAAATTATTATTTTACTTCATACAAGGACAAGGGGTCAAAAGTGAAATTCACAAAGCTCAATATCCAGTGTCCACCTCTCGATTGCATTCACTCATTCGTTTATCTTCGGCGTATGGTGTTGCAAAACTTTCAGATTATTGTTTGGGAAATGTTCTTTCATTCTTCGAGAGCGGCAGTTTTAGGTAATTCTAGGGAGGGGAAGGCGGTGGGAGATGGCTGCCTTCAGTTTGTCCCAAATATGCTCAACAGAAGACTAGTCGTGCGATAAAGCGGTTACGACAGTTTGTCCAAGGACCTCTTTGATATACCGTCTTGAGGTCAAATTTCCCTGACTCATTAAAAGGAAAGTTTTTGTGTTGTGTGAAATGCCTCCGAGCACAATGATGCTGGTGGCCCCACACCATCTATACTGCTCCTGGATGCAGCAATCCCTACATTCCTACAAATCCTACTCTTATTCGTCCAGAGAATGCTTCTCCGCCCATGTAGGTGGTTACATAGTAAAGTTTTCGGCATTGTCTCAATGCTTTCGTGTACATAATCCATAGGGGTGCCTAGCATGTCCATTTCACGAGTCTATATTGTCGACCACGTGAGTACTCAAAATTAAGGTTACCAATATTTCGGAATTATCTAGAGACATGATAACGGATTTTGAACGCGGAAGGCATGAGGTTGCTGAGCATGTTTAAAATGTTTATGGTGCAATATTTCATGGCACACAAAATAGAGCTTCCCGATAGTTATTGCAACTATAGACCTGTGCGTTTCTTTTTGCCTCTTAATGTAAAATTTCGAATACAAACAAATAAATAAAACTGTAGAATGTATAATGATTGTCTACATGCAATGCTCTATAGCCATTCTATATGATAATGTGATATCGGGATATCGGGATGCTTCGTAACGCCAAGGCAGTTATCATGCAATGATGATTTATGCAACTTGCAGTGCTATTCCCGAGTGTGGTTGTACTTACCAGTTCACATTGAGACCACATGTGTTGATTGGTATTGATGAACTACCGATCCCCAATAAAACATTAAATTATCTCGGACAGGTTGATGACAGCTTGTTTGAAGGCCTTTCAATATTTTAGGAACCCCATTGTTGCGGTGGCAAAGGCTGTAGTGA
>KB301566.1:153859-171742 GCA_000328365.1 Capitella teleta
GGGGAAATGATTATCGAAGAACACGGGGGGAATTCATTATGTCATAACAATGACGCGAGGGAATCGAGGGAAATATTTGCCAGGTTTTACCTCGCCAGACGATGACACTAAAATGTCATTCACGCAATCGGCGTGATTGGTGACACAAAATAAGAGGCGGTACGTATGTACTGAAAGGGAGGGAGAACTGGTTAAAAATTGACTTTGAGTCGTTATTTGATGCACCATAAATGATTCCTATGCCTGGCCCACACAAGGAATATCATCGCTAACGATTTCGCGGGCGATATATTGCTAACTAGGCGTGACGTCAGCAGCTGTGATGAAACACCGAGTTCCCCATCTGTTACAATTGGCCTCGTCATATCAGCGTGTCCTACGACTAAACCCTTGGATATTTTTTTATTTTATTTTCGGAAATAGATAGAATAATCATTTTGCCACCAGTCAGGCGCGAAAAAAAAAAAAATATTTTTCGCTATTTTTCTTATTTTAACAAGCGATTTTCTAGGACACCTACCATGTTTCTCATCCTGAAACAGTAAAAAGGTCAGCCAGAGTGCACCACGCATGCGCTTTCGTTTCGTAAACAACAAAGATGTCCTTTTATGGCGAAGATGCTCTGCTCTGATTGGCTGAAATCGATAGCTTCACGAGGGGAACGGGACCAATCAGCCATCAGCCAAACCAAGCCATCAGCTGACGTTTGCCTCCTATACTTCGCAATGGAAGCCATATTCTCCCATAGGCGCAATGCTAACCCCGATATTCGGAATGCATTATTTCCTTACGCTTGCATCCAGGCATGGTGTTTTTGGCACGGAATGCTATCAATTGGTGCTATGAGTCAATAGAACATCACTTAAAATTTAGTTCCCCATCCCTTGAACAGGGCGCCGAGAATTGCCGCATAACCTGCAGTGAGCGGAATTGGCGAGGATTTGATGTCCTGTAGAAATCAACAGGTCTTACGCACAAAGTAGTGACGTCACATAGTGAAATTTCAATATTAAATTTACCAGCATACCAACTTCCGTTTTCCGCTGATTCACTATTTCAGTTTGTGCTTACATTGTCTCTACATCTTCGACTCTGACTTGGTTCTTCTACACTTCTTGTATTTTTTGAATTACTAAGGTTCTTCGAACACATCCAGACTCACCACAAAGAAATACACTGAAAACAAACATAGCAACATACAACAAAATTCTCAAAAAGACAATCAGACAAGCAAAAGCACTCCACTACAACAACATCTTCACACAAGCACACAACAACCCAAAAGATACATGGAAAGCAATCAACAACACATTAAACAGAAACACAAAAACAGATACAAACATCGAATATCTCATAGACAACGACAGAAAAATCACAGCACCCAAAGAAATAGCAGACCACCTGAACACATTTTTCACAAACATCGGACACAAAATAGCATCACAAATTCCACCCTCTGACACAACCATCGACACATATCTTCAACCAATCAACGCACCACCTTTCGACTTTCATCCAATAACACAAACAGACATCGACCAAATCATTCACAAACTCAAACCCCAACACTCAACAGGACACGACGACATCAACATCATACTCATCAAAACACTGCACCGAGAACTTTGCCAACCAACCAAATGATAGCAACATCCATCTTTCCAAATTCACTCAAAATAGCTAAAATAAAACCTCTATACAAGAAAAGGAACAGACATCTATGCGAAAACTACAGACCAATATCATTACTACCTGCAATATCCAAAATACTAGAAAAAACCATACTTAAACAACTCGACCACCACTTCACAACCAATAACCTCTACTACAAAAGTCAATACGGTTTCAGACACAAACACTCAACGGAACACGCACTACTGGAATTGACCGACCGCCTACTAACATCCATGGATAAAAATGACTGCCCGACATCAATCTTTATAGACTTGACCAAAGCATTTGACTGTCTCAACCACAACATTCTCATACACAAACTCAAACACTACAACCTCCAAGACAAAGCCATCGCACTCTGCAAGAACTGCTTAACACACAGACAACAATATATCACTCTACAAAACACAACATCGAACCACCTAAACATCAACACCGGCGTTCCCCAAGGTTCCATTCTTGGCCCTTTCCTCTTCCTCATCTACTTTAACGACCTTCCCAATAGCTCTTCCTCAATTGATTTCATAACCTATGCTGACGACACCACACTAATAACCTCACTCAACTCACACTTCTCCACAAATAGCCTCAATAATGAATTAAACAACGTCTTTAAATGGTTCTGCACAAATAAACTTTCACTCAACGCCACAAAAACAAACTCAATCACATTCCACACACCACAGAGAAAAATCACACCTCCAGACCTATACATTAATTCACACAAAATACAAAACGTTGATCACACGAACTTCCTCGGCATCATCATTGACAAACACCTTTCATTCAAACCTCACATAAACAAAGTCAACATAAAAATATCACAAATCACAGGTATCCTCAATAGACTCAAGCACCAATTCCCACAACACATCCTCCTAACAATTTATCAATCTCTCATCATCACATACGGCGCTCTCACCTGGTCAAAAAGTCACCACATACACACATCAATAAAACAACAAAAGAAAGCCATCAGAACAATCACAAAATCCAAATATAACGCACACACAGAACCTCTATTCAAACAAACAAATCTTCTTAAAATTGAGGATCTGCGAAAGTTCCTTGAATTAAAATTCTATTATAAGTGGAAGAGTGGAGTACTTCCGAATTATTTCAGCACTTTTATCAGTGCTGGACAAGGAGATGATCGGTTGCGGGTCCCGTTGCATCGACACCAATTCTTCCAACTGGGTCTCCGCTATTCAATTACCAACACCGTCAACCCATTCCCACGCCATCTTCTCTCATATTCATCAACTCATTCAATAGCCTCATTTTCAAAAAGAATCAAATCTCATTTCATCAATCAATATTCATATCAATGTTTAATAGAAAACTGCTATGTCTGCAATAACCAAAATTAATATCCTATCAATAGTTCTCTCTCCCTCTCATGCTCGTCTCATATCATTATCATCATGAATATCGTTATCATATTTCATCATTCCCCGGGGTGGCCAGCGCGAAAACGGACACTTGTTGTGCCTTAGCCTGGTATCCCTGCATCATCATACTATCATCATCATCATTACTACCATTAGTCTGCACCCGGAAAAAAAAAAAAAAAATAAAAAAAAAAATGTTAATTTTTTTTTTTCTCCCCGCTTAATTCACATTGATGTATGTTGTTGTTAAATAAATGATTTCTCTCTCTTGTTGTTTTATCACTCCATTTGGAAATCATCTATTCCTCTGGAAATCATGGACTCCTCCTCCAAAACATCTGCGCAAACCCCTGTTAGAAGGTCACGTGTGGCCGATGTTTTGTGTCAGAGAAGCCTTTGACAATGTAGATCATGCTATCCTGCTCAATGAGTCATTTGTGTTGTGTCTGAGACCAAAGCCTAAATGATTCTCCTTTGTCTCAGACAGCAATCGACAGCGAGCCAGAAAAATAATATACTTCTGGTTAACAAGTAACGTTCTTCGATGCTTAGTTGCGCCAGCACCCATGTAGAGAAACGGAACGAGGCGCATCGATGCCTGTGCACATGTGGTTGCACTCTTTTAAAACAGAAACTGAAAACGGTTTTTTTATAACCGTGCTTTACTTCCAACTAATAATATGTTCTTACTTGTGTCAATTTGATTATATGGGTTTTTGCATGACGTTTTTAAGTGAGTATTTTATATATGAATGAACTATTAGAGTAATATTATCTGTAATCGCCCGCTAACCTCTCCATCGTAAGGCATGTGTTTGCCCACCACCCTAACTGGCATTGGGTCTAATGAATAAGCCCTTAGTATCGCCTGTCCACAAAATAGGTTGTTCGGAATAGAAGAGAAGCAAATTGGGTCTTTAGCCTTGAGTACTATACATACACGTATATATTTCAAGTCCAGACAAAGTAAGTGCCGCACAGTTTTGATCAATGGGTAAATCTACATGTATACGTACAACCCATTTTGAAACCTTTGTACGAGGCATTGATTGCTCTGGCGCCCGTTGTGAATAAAAGCATTGAGCTTTGCATTCAGATTGAGGGAACAATTCCATGCAAAGCAAGGCTCACTGCGTCAAAAAAGCTCCGTTCGAATTGCAACAAATAATGCTGTACTGCAAATGGTGTAGAACGCTTGGCTCAGTATTGGGGAAAGGCGATGCATCCCCGAGTGAAACACTTTTGAGTAATACTTACGTTATAGCAATTATGTAAAAATATGAATGAATGTCAACAGTGAAGGGCATGAATTGAGTGATTATTATAGGTTAGTGCATGTAGTTTGAATCGTCGTCGCAAAACTTACATCGTAACATGCCATTTATATCGGAAAATGATAGAGAGGCGCAAACATAGGTATACACTGGAGCGTACAATTCACTCATTGATTCGTATGTTTTTTCAATACCATGATTGGGTATGCTATATTACCATTATCAATATGATTTGTACACTCTTTCTACATTATGCCAAGTAGGATCCAGAATATGGGTAATTGAATTAAAGATAATCTTATTATCCAATGAAAACAGATTTGGCTTATTGTTCGTTTTCTTATCACATGACACAAACATGCGCGTCTGTTTCACCGGTAAGTGCGGCTATAGACATCATCTAATCTTGCAAATGAATCAATTATGCTAGTAAATGAGCCAGTACGTGCGTGTACAAGGCGCCAATATATCACGAATCACTTCTATTATATCATGTGCAGTTTACAACGATTTTGCAATGAACGCATCATCTGCATAATGGTCTTTCGGATAATTGCACATTGTCGAATGTCTGCCTCGGGCCACTACAGGGCAAATCTTTCTTCAACGTATGACTTCGAAGCCAAGCTGGTTTATCAGTATGGTGCTTCATCCGTGATCTGTTAAACCGTGAAGCATGATTTTTTCAAAAAAAGGTAAATGTAACCGAGTTTAACCAATTCTACCGGGGTAATTCAATAATTCAATTGTCTGACAAAGGATATTAAATGTTTAACCGATAGAGCGAAACAAGGACCAATGATATGGATGTCTTTGGAGTAATAGGTGAGTGTAGCAGCTGTTTAACATCAAGCAGTGATGCTGCCGTACGATTATAGTCTGAGTTATTACTTTAGACTAAATTATTGATTTTTGTGGTATTCAAGCTACCAGTTCGTAACAAACGCAATAAGCTAATTAAGAATCAATCGGTTGTAATGCAAATCGGTGTGAAAGTATGATTTGAATGATGTTCATGACCGTGAAATATACCAAAGTATAAACCACTTTATATATGCATACCTAAGTTTCTCGCTTTGGTAATGTATACACCGAGCAAAAAAAAATGTTCTGCAATTATTATTCATTACAAATAATTCACTTAGACATGGTTTGTTTGTTAATTACAAAAAATTGCGACGAATGTGTGACGTTTGAATGTAATAATTGTGTGTGATGCAGATACAACAACCGCGAAATTCATAGGATATGTCCATATCACTCGTTCTTCAATTAAACAAGAGGGAAATCGACATTGAAATTCAAAGATGGTTAATCCATTGATGCAGTTGGTCTTAGTGGGCATATGTGCATTGTTTGCGCTTTCATTTGCTGTCTCATGCCCACATCCAGATCTTTTTAAGTGAGTACATTCAGCTTTAACTCAGATTCAAGCCTCTGTTTTCTTCATTTCAGTATTGCTTTCATGTATTATTTAACAAAGGAATGAAGTAATAGTTGCTTGTTCCAATAACCTGGGGCGCGCTTGAATAAAGTGTTTGGTTACTCCCCTATAATAAAGTGAACACTTGATTGTTAGCAACACTGGTTAGCATGGATAATTTCGTAAAACTGCCGATTCGCCCAGATTTTCTAGCAACATGATAGGACTATATTTCGAAAGTTCAACACACCTCGTTTAATTTATCAAGAAAAAAACGACCATTAATCTTATAAGTAAGCAGCACCATCTGCATTCAATGTGAGACCTCGTGGCAGCCTCCTTCAAGGGTGAAGATTAAGTGCAGCTTGATTAATCGCTCGATGTAGGAACGGGTTTCGACACCGAAGTGTCTAGATCGCATCACTCTCAAGATATTGGGGCCGAGATGAACATGCGTCAGTGTCGTTGCATGTGAAGACTCGTGTCATTCAGGCGTCGGAGGTGGACTTAGACATCCGGCACTGGTAGCCAATTTACGCTTTTCCTAGATATATCTTTGCTTGGATGATGTGATGTTATCTCAGATCTTTTATTGCACTAAGCATAACAAAAACAGAGTAACGAGTTCTTTTTTTTTTCTTTTGTGGGGGGGGGGGGTGATTTGCGTTTATTGGTTGAAGGTCTCGTATATCACAAAAATGGATCTTGTTATCAAGGCATGTTCGAAATCAAGACTATTTATCGGCTTTGCAACATCCCACAAGACGAAAATGAGGTATGTCTCAGGCATCTGGAGAAAATTGATTGAAGATTGCATAGCATCTGGATCTGTGCTTGAGTCCTTATGTCGATTAATGGGCTCTGAGATAGATCCCAGCCTCGCATCGTAAGCTCTCTTATACGCTAATTGTAGATACGTCGTTTGTTGCCAATATATATTTTTTTGCGAGATACAATGGATCGATATTTGTTCTATAGTGAGTGTACCAGGACAAGTTTGATGGAGGAAGGGTGTTTAATGTAGTCGCATTAAAAATACAATGGATTTCTCCTGTGATACACTGGTTACTATGCGTCGCTAGGAAGCTTCTTTTCGTGGAAAATTGTCCAATCAAATGTGTTCAAGGGGGGAGAAAAAGAAGGTTAAATTATTTATATATATACCGAGAAGGAGCTTCGGTGACACCTTTTTATTGATAATTCTGGGTTGTTCATTTCATAAGAATGGGAGAGGTAAGAGTAAGTAAGACCTTTGATCGACCTTTTATGGCAATGCAGGTTATTTTCGTAAGCATAGATTGGATTTCAAAATAGGTTAAGATGCGAGCTTATAGTTATACTTAACTTTCCCGTAGCTCCACGTGTACCTGGACACTTACATACATACTAGTGCTTATATTTATATTTTTATTTCAGTACTAGCAAATTACAAATTTTATGTCACTTTGATCCTGGAATGTTGTGCAAGTTACCTCCCATTTGCTCAAAATCAACACTCCACGCACTGGTTTAATTTTATTGGTATGACTAGCACTTAAACATGTACTCCGATAACAATTACATGTAGTCCCGAAAGTCGAAAACGTTGTTCAACTATTCTTTCTGAGAACGATGCCTCAAAACATTGAACCGTCCAATAATTCCAATGGAATGGTTTATTATTTACCACTGGAATCGAAGATTAAGAGCTAAAACCGACGATGCTAATATTTATGATTGCACATTTGCTCTTGTGAATGATACTTTTATTTGCAGATAATCCGCCATTTCACGCGACTACAACATGCTGGGGGTAGGTAATCATCTGATCATCTGCACAGGAAGCGAACATTCGTCAAAGGTCACGGCACCTTCTTTTATTATGCGGTGTCCATAGCAGCAAATAACTCTGCATACTTATGTGTCTGCGTCCGTATATCATACGAAACTCGACATCATTACTGGGGAGTGACATCGGATCTATGCTAGTACTATACCAAACAGGGTGGCACGAGTGCTTAGTAAGAAATCAAAATACAGAGCAAGCGATACTATAATACACTCTTAAAAAGTAGACGTACAGACCACACCCAGTAGCACCCGAGAGTAAATCCGCAAAGGTATCATAATTAGTCACCATTCAACCAGGAAAGACGCATCTCATCTCCGATAATCCTCAACAACGAAAGAATGTGAAATCAGGAGAACGAGGCTTTGATCTTCCAGAGGGCTCAATGCTCACCTGTAATTGGGTATTGATCACAGAACCAAGGTCGAATGTTGGTCATCACATGCTTCGAAAACGGAAATGATATTCTTGTAGGACAATGTTGGCCAACGTGACGCATGAGATTTCTCAAGGACTGCACCCACTGTGAGTTTGAACACGCAATGTTTGCACCATTGTATTAGAGTAAGATAAGTGAATGTGGTTCTGTACGATTCGTTACAGTCAGATGCAGCGTTCATGAACCCTGTCACCTGGCAGAACATCCACGAACTATCTACATGCATGAGGGGCAGCTAATTTGCATCTTCGTCTTCAAGTTTATTTATGGGTATGTGTTGAGTGTGCTGTTGGCCCTATCAGTCACGAGGTGAAGGCCCGCCTTCAACTCTACCCCTAATTAAGCCATCTGTAAAAAGGACGAATCGAGCTTATAAAAATTCTTATACTAATAGTGAAATTTAATTTGTTGTTAGCTTACATACATATTCATTACATTATGCTCTCTTTTTTTCAGTTCCGATGCTAGGCCTGACAGTGACGAGAACGATAATGCCACGCCTCCTTCTTTTCCTCCTTTACCTCCACCCCTACTTCCACCTCCACCTCCACCTCTACCCAGGAGAATCAAATTTAATTGTTCTTACTGTAGCTTGAATATCAAATAAATTATGTATCAGTTCTCTTCGGTTATCTTCAGTTTCGGATTCTGTAATTTTTTATGTTTTTCAGTCGGAAACTGGTGTCCCATATAATTATTGTAATACATTGTAATTGTTTTTGCTAAAAGTCAATCTCTATGAAACTCGCATGTAATAGGCACCAGGATGAGGAAAAACAGGCATGTCAAATTTCATCGTGATATGATAACTGTGGGCTGAAATATGCCTAAATGAATATTAATAATATTAATCTAGACTTTCAATCGCGAATTTCTCAAAATGACGGTTTTTGAAGTTTCGGACTTCAAAACGCTGTAACTTTGCAACCCCTTAAGATATATGCATGATTTCTGCACCATAATACTCAGAAAAGTATCAGCTGTCTGTTGGTGCCTCAAACTCAAAATTTTCATCCCGACCCATGTGACCTGTTTTGCCGTGGACCCTCACATATTATACATATGTATTTAGGCTTACAACTCGATCCTATATTTTAGCCGCCAATATAGACATATGCGTTTTACCATTCATGGGTCCACACCTATAAGGGAATGATTCCTGGCAGATGATTTTTAGTAACAACACATATGCTTTAATGATCATTGGTGTAACATTAATTATAATCGTGCAACAAAAACAGCGCCACAAGCGGCAAATGTGTGAACCAAACCAATTTGCCGGGAAAATCAGAACCAACGAATATGCGCTGTTTGTGACTCATTTAAACCATGTAAATGATATCAGTAATTATTATTCTGCGCTGGAATGATTATTTAGGGTGTATATTTCGTGAATTTGGCTTTTTCTCGGGCATTTTGGCTGATTTTTTATTAAGTTAACTCGTATGATTGGGTAGTTTTGCACCATGGTCGACTAAGGACAAAAATATAGAAACGGGTGGCTGTGAAAAAGGCTCGCCTACCTGACATTTGACCTATGACAATGGCAAGGGAGCGTTCGTGCTTTTTGTATACCGACATTTCTCACGCAATTTCTAGAAAGGCTTTATTGTCACATGCAAGCATTCAAATTTGTCACCTGGCCAACTAGTCCTTCAGCAAACAGAAAAAAAAAGAAGAAGAAACAAAACAAAATTTCGGGCAAAACGACAGTGTTTTTATAATATTCAACATCTCTAGTTAACGTTTTGGCGTTATAGCAGTATTAAAGTGGTAGCTAGCTTATGGATATAACCTCCAGTTTAAAACTATATATCGAAGATCATCAAACTTACATTTCTATAATTGTAATCGTTGCATTGAAGCATCTGAAGTCTGTGAAATGCATATCCACACACCATGTGTGTAATGTTGACTAAATGAGTAAATACAATTGACTCACAGGTACTATATCGATAAAAACATATAGTCATCAAATTATGCAATGGCAATACCACCTGAGATTCTTGCAGCAGCACAACATTAGTGTCAATTGTTTCTGATCACGAGCACTGAATTATCGTCAAGGATAATTCAATAGCCTAAAGTCATCACCCAAACTTATGCTTCTCGACTAATAAATCCGCAATGCATGCCACATCATGATGCGACAATTGGCTTCAGATCTTTGGGTAAACAGCTTTCTCGGTGTAATGCATTCAACCTTGACTTTATAAAACTACACACGAAAATAATTACGAGTGGCGAAATATTGTTTTCAGTTGCCTCGCGCAGTGGAGTCGTGCATTGGTAGCGTCATCGCCGACGCTTCACGCGAGTTAATTTAACGCTGTGTCAAACAAGGTTAATGAATTGCCACCCAATTCAAATGGGGGAATAGAGAGATTTGAGAGATTACTCGGACGACTTCGATCTAGAATTTCGAATGTAATTAATTGTGTGCTTTGCCCGGATAACCCAGTGTTGTTTCCCAACGTTTGATCGAACTATACTAATGCTTAACAGACCACTGGTACATTCTATGATCTCGCTTTCGAACCCTGTGTTGAATAGCAAAACGGGATAGGAGGTGGAGTTGGCTGCTTCATTGGGGAGTTAATGCAGCGCCTCTTGGTTCTCCGCCCGCGTGCAAATGAGCTTTCAGAAACTAATTGACAAGGGAAATTGACAAGAGGTTTGAGTCAAACGTTGCATCTGTCACGAATTGGTCCAGGATAAAACGTGATACATGTATCACTTTGCTGAAAGCTACGCCTGGACTGGTGGTCATGTATGCAGATAATGGAGAGTAGAGAGTAGGAAAGAGTGAAAGTGAATAGAAGGGAGAGTGTGAGTGAGAGGAAAGCGGATATCAAGGTCTCATGTCATCTGACAGCTAAGTGTGCTGTTGGATTGGGAGAGATTCGCCATCACGCAATATTTTTCCATGTGCTTTCAACATTATATTCACATTATCGGTTGAGTGATGTAACTGACACTTGATTTGCTAGTGAATGAATCATAATGTTTGTTATTGTGCAGGTTGTACTCAATCGACCCGAAAGCCTCGTGACGGGAATGAATTGATAGCAATGTGGGATTTTGAATTTATTTATGATGTTTGAGAGTGTTCATGATGTTATTAGAGAGTATGCCCTCTTCAGAAAAGCGTGACGTATACTCGAGGAGGGGAGAAGATAGATACTGCATACTAGGGGGTACCAGTGATCTCTATGAACGAGAGTTGCTCTAGTTTAAACCTATATAGAGCCCTCTCTCCCTTCTAGATCATGTCCTCTCTCTCTCATTCTCTCAGCTCGTAAAAGCATTGTTAATACATAGCGTCAGCCTTTTCTGTGCACCCTATACCCTCTGAAGCTGCTTGGCTGTCCTTTGATCAAGCGACGGTTTCACGCCAAAAAGCAATCTACGTATTACCTTGGCGTAAAGGAACAAAAGTAGTTGCTGCGGAGGAGATAGCCCTCTCAAAACCGCGTTTATTGGAGACAATGTATCAATGGCTTGGCTTTGTTCGCGAGAGCTTCACACTCCTGGATGCAATTTGGATGCATACGATTCTGATCAAGATAAGCTCTACCTCCAATGAAAGCTGATGTTGGCTGTGTACCTTCAGGAATCTGTCCAAGATATTTGATTAAACATTTATTCATATCGCTGAAATCCCGAGCTATGGTGCTTTCTTTCCGGCGGATTTAGTGAATTATACAATATTTGAATATCTAAGATATGGCTCATATACACATAAATCATTGATCCTGTCATCTGGGAGTAAATCGTTTCTTTGCCTGCCTGATTAGTCTCTTTGATTTTCTTCCATTCCTTTGTACGCGTAGCATTCAGGTAATAGGACATGTATGAGACTGAAAACCCTATTTGTAGAAGCGGATGATAATTATAACATTATGCACACAGGTGTGGTTTACTAGTAAGCTGAGGGAATTATGAGATGGACATCTCTGATTCAATTTCTATCCTTCCTAAAATATTCCTGTCGGCCTGCCTGATTTTCATTCTGATCCTCATGATTTACATGATATGCATTGACAAATTGCATTGTGTATACAGGAACTTAATTATATAACACGTGCTTCTCTCAAATTAACACAAGTAACACTATGCCGATTAATCAATTACATTCTGTTAAGGCCTAAAATGAAGAAGCACATTTGATGATTGCCTTATCGTTCACTTGTGGATAACCAGACAGAGTTACAATACCTACAATGACATCCGGTGAAAACATTGGGGAAAAATGATTCAACATTAAGAGACGTGCAAATTTTCATGCCACGGCGCCACGCAATTGATCATTGCACAGAATAAGTTTCATCGTCAACAGCAAAAACCATCCGACCAAGATCACAAGATTACAAAACTCATCGAGGTGGTTTGATGGGCAAAAAAACTTCAGAGACGCCTCAAGGATGAAACACGGAATGGCATTCCGAGTGTTTATATTATTGAGCGGGACATGCAATGACTGTCTCTGTCGACCACGGCGAGTGATGTCGGTGTTTGCATTCCATTGATTGAATGCCTGGGAGCAACACTTTGCTCACAACTCGCCTCGTTTTCCTTCGATATTTTTCCTTGGTGCTTCGTGAGTCCAATACACCTGACCGAGAAAGCACCCACTCGGGTCTTGATTGCACCTGAATAGAATCTGTTCTGGATGGTACATGGCTAAGCCTTCACTCAGAATAGCTTCTGTCGTGGCTGCCCCCCTCAGACTGTGTTCATGCATTGACCTCACATTAACAATGCAGTGTAATCACTAGGTATGATTGTCGTTTCGAGATCCTTGTGCTTATCAATTATTCAACATTCAACCATTGGAAATAGCTTTTTATGTTTCTGTACCTCTGACCTATCGTATGCGACCTTCATACCATGGATATGCATTTGCTGTTGGTAATTTCGAATCTAATGTCATTATTTGTATTGTCATGGTATCTGTGGGATAAAGTATCAAAGCACACAAATTCATGTGCACGACAATTCGTTGAAGATGAAGACAATACACATTCCAAGGGAAGTATCTGTTCTTATTTGATCGTGTGTGAATTATGCAGAGGACACTGTCGCAATGTCCATCTACTGAAAGCGCTGCAACATTTGTTATCATAATTCAAAATAAGATTTGAGATGTTGTTCGCTTTGTTGAGCTTTCCTTAGTCAACTTCCACCCTTCCCTTTTAGAAAATTATTAAAACATATGGACATGCGCGAAAACACGTGACCTCGGGTTATTCGAATTGCAATGTCAATTGAAGTGTCCCTGTAACATCTTAATCTCTTTTTCCCCAAGTCAATTTATATAATAGAATATACAATATTATCTGTATTGTTGTTTGAAAGCCATAAGGGAGAAGCATAATAATTTGTACAAGGTATTGAGTTCTAGGTAAATATAAGAGAACCTCATAAGTATGAACGACAAAACAGAGAGAGAGAGAGAGAGAGAGAGAAATCATTTATTTAACAACAACATACATCAATGTGAATTAAGCGGGGAGAAAAAAAATAATACTAAATTAAAGATATTTTTTTTTCTTCTTTTTTTTTTTTTTCTTTTTTTTTTTTTCTTCCGGTGCAGACTAATGGTAGTAATGATGATGATGATAGTATGATGATGCAGGGAGACCAGGCTAAGGCACAACAAGTGTCCGTTTTCGCGCTGGCCACCCCGGGGGATGATGAAATGATAACGATATTCATGATGATAATGATATGAGACGAGCATGAGAGGGAGAGAGAACTATTGATAGGATATTAATTTTGGTTATTGCAGACATAGCAGTTTTCTATTAAACATTGATATGAATATTGATTGATGAAATGAGATTTGATTCTTTTTGAAAATGAGGCTATTGAATGAGTTGATGAATATGAGAGAAGATGGCGTGGGAATGGGTTGACGGTGTTGGTAATTGAATAGCGGAGACCCAGTTGGAAGAATTGGTGTCGATGCAACGGGACCCGCAACCGATCATCTCCTCGTCAAGCACTGATAAAAGTGCTGAAATAATTCGGAAGTACTCCACTCTTCCACTTATAATAGAATTTTAATTCAAGGAGCTTTCGCAGATCCTCAATTTTAAGAAGATTTGTTTGTTTGAATAGAGGTTCTGTGTGTGCGTTATATTTGGATTTTGTGATTGTTCTGATTGCTTTTTTTTTTGTTGTTTTATTAATGTGTGTATGTGGTGACTTTTTGACCAGGTGAGAGCGCCGTATGTGATGTGTGGGATGATGAGAGATTGATAAATTGTTAGAAGGATGTGTTGTGGAAATTGGTGCTTGAGTCTATTGAGAATGCCTGTGATTTGTGATATTTTTGTGTTGACTTTGTTTATGTGAGGTTTGAATGAAAGGTGTTTGTCAATGATGATGCCGAGGAAGTTGTTGCATCACTGATTCACTCTCATATTATCAAAGTTTATGTATTAATAATGTAAATAGCATTATTGCGTTGATTTCTATAATATCCATGACTTGAAGTTTAAATTGTGTGTGACTTTCCCGGAGGATAAATATACACTCCATGAGGTCGTTGACCTCAAAGACCTCATGTTGTATTATTTGATGGGCAAGTAGCGTCAATATACTACGAATAATTATAATAATAACGTCTTGCTTGGTCCTCATGCAGCATGTGAACTCACCATCAAATCGCTCATTATATAAATGGAAAGGTGCCCGGCTCAGATGGCATTAACACGATTCTGAACAATTGTGCAATTGAAGCTTTTTGACCGATGAAGTAATAACCGGGTGTGGTCTTGAACCACGGGACTGCCATGTCATTCCCCGTTTATCACACGCCATGCACCTTTGAATATTGCCACATGGAATATTTGGCCATAAT
Source organism: Capitella teleta (assembly GCA_000328365.1). Classification (NCBI taxonomy): domain Eukaryota; kingdom Metazoa; phylum Annelida; class Polychaeta; family Capitellidae; genus Capitella; species Capitella teleta. The sequence continues at coordinate 168,757 of KB301566.1, forward strand.
ATGGGGCGTAAGCCCATTTCAGTGAGAATTCTTCCCCAAAGGCTTTGGTCATTGGACATTGATGACTGAGGCCTTTATGCACACTATTCCCTTGGGCCCAACCAACAATTGAGCGAAAACGCTTAAAACGTTTTGCCTTTTGTGAGAACGAAAATAATCGATGCACTTATTTGCCTGTTGTTGATAGATTGCTGATGATCATGATGCTGATGTCAACCATGCCAGTGAAATTGACATCAAGATTAGGATCAATCTTCCTCTGACTGATTGAACATATATTGAACCGACAGTTTCACTTTGGAATTATAGGCATCAGATATCACGCCCTTAACCCCAATTAAAGAAATTATTAGCGAACACTTCACCTTTGTAAAAGTGAAGTGTTCGCTATTCTCTTTCACGCGTGCAACACTGAAATCAACATGGTTTATTACTTGATAGCGATATATTCAGTTGAGGTTTTCGTATCACTGTGTTAATTAAAGGGAGGGAGAACTGGTTAAACATTGACTTTGAGTCGTTATTTGATGCACTATAAATGATTCCTATGCTTGGCCCACACAAGGAATATCATCGCTAACGATTTTGCGGATATATATTGCTAATTAGGCTTGACGTCAGACGCTGTGATGAAACACCGAGTTCCCCATCTTTTACAATGGGCCTCGTCATATCAGCGTGTCCTGCGACTAAACCCCTGAATACTTTGTGTTATTTTCTTTTCGGAAATAGATAGAATAATCATTTTGCCACCAGTCAGGCGCGATTTTTTTTTTTTTTTTTTTTTTTTTTTTTTTTTGCTATTTTTCTTATTTTAACAAGCAATTTTCTAGGACACCTACCATGGTTTCTCATCCTGAAACAGTAAAAAGGTCAACCAGAGTGCACCACGCATGCGCAATACTGACGCTTTCGTTTTGTAAACAACAAAACTTTTATGGGAAAGATGGTCTGCACTGATTGGCTGAAATCGATAGCTTCACGAGGGGGACGGGACCAATCACGGCAAGCCCTCATCTGACGTTTGCCTCCTATACTTCGTAATGGAAGCCATTCTCCCATAGGCCCAATGCTACCTCCGATATTTGGAATGCATTATTTTCTCACGCTTGCATTCAGGCATGGTGTTCTTGGCACGGAATGCTGTCAATTGGTGTTATGAGTCAATAGAACATCACTTAAAATTCAGTTCCCCATCCCTTTAATATACTCACTAATATTGCACGCCTGACAATCATGGCTCCGCCTATCCCACAACTGTATTCCATATCATGCAATTAATTATGATTTAAACAAGCCGCATCAGCTGCTGACTCAACCATGAGTCAGATTGACGGAGAACCAAGAACGACCGATACATTCGAGCGTTATGATTTGAATATTGAACACAGTTTGGATCAGATTAGAAAGTTCAATCCTCAATCACCCGTCAATTCATGCATATCAATCGCTGCGTTTTGTGAATTGAGCACAAATTCACCCAACGTCACGATTTCACAAATGTTTCTCCCTCATGAGTTCGGGTCATATGCTACGTGTCTAGGTGCAAAAGTATCAGTGTAGTGAAGCCACAATAATAAGACAATTCGAGACATGTAGGCCTTCAACCAATATCTCAACGACCTCGTTAAACCTGCTCAACCAAATAGTGGCATTCAGTTTCGCGTTGGAGTTTGTGCTTGAGCCGTCGTTGTGGAGACATTGCAAAGGCACTTCGCTCACGATCCTGATGCTCTCTTTTCAAATAAGATTCTGCCCTAAACAAAGTGGAGCAACGCCGTATTGCTCAATTGCCATCGTCAAATCAACCAACAATACAGAGTGAGGTTGGGGGTGAAGAGAGGGGGCATAAGGTGTTGTCATTCTGTGTCTACGCATGAACCATTGCCTGCTCAAGGATGCTGGCTTTCCAAAGGAAGAGTGGTAAAGGGGACCACCGTGTACTATCTTTTCCATCAAGATGCAGCTATACCATACTACCTTAGTTGCAAATCGTTTTTTGGGTGTTGAAGTCATGCGCGGATTAAAGGATTCGCAATGTCATGCCAGTGTATACATTGGGCTTCTTTGAAATTTGTTATCCAGAATGGGTTCCTTACTTTCAAGTTTTTGTGCATTGTGTATAATATGCACAATGCAAGAGAACTTGAAATTATGGTATGTAATCGTTGTTGAAGTAGTTGAAAGTATGGTTGTAAAAATGATATAGTTCGGATTAATTATTGTAAGAGCAGAATGGCATTAGACGCATACCAAAGAATCACATTTTCCAAGTATTACACACTTGATAATCCGATGAATCATTAGCAAGGTATTATTGGCAAATTTTGACTATTATGCAATGAGACTACCCAATGGTGATTTGCTTGATTGCGCAGCTATCTTCCAGATGCCTGACGATAATAAATCATTTGATTACATTTTTGAGGTCATAATATAACGGAATTCTCTTCTCCAACAATTAAACAGACACAAACAACTATTTCAAATCAACAATCAACAATTTTATCTCATACATAATTTTGCTAAAATATGCCAGAGCAAAAACGGCTCTCGTTTGGGCTATAGCCTGGTCTCCCGGCAAATTATATCCAAATTTATAATAATTGTGTATATATTTTCAATAGCCTAATCAATCTCTCTCCCTCTCCCTCTCTCTCTCTCTCTCTCTCTCTCTCTCTCTCTGTCTCTCTACGACCACCTTCCGAGGACCACGTCTCAAACCCTCGTTCTCAGGACCGATTTCAGGACTCAGTTATTAGGTCAATTACAAGTCAAATTTGATGTTTTTCTGAGTGGCAGGTCGTTCAAAATCACTTCTTTCTGGCAGTATGTATAAAAATCAATTCTAAAAACACGTCCATTACATTAAATGTGAGGACATGTCCTCACTATGCTCTCTCACCAATTGGCCATCACTCACTCAGACACATCGTGGCACACTGAGGACTAGAACAAAATCTTGCCAACAGTTCAATTTATTCAT
>KB301566.1:171792-190874 GCA_000328365.1 Capitella teleta
TTGCCTTCCGTTATTGCCTGATTTCGACAAACGAGCATGGGGGCTGTAAATGAATCGTTTCATCATAGCAACAGTTGGCCGCCCGTTTCGAATATACACAACCGTTGTTTCCTATGTAAGTTACAAGAAATATAGATATGGAAGTTCTTATTATGCACAAGATGAGGGACCAGCCAATCTCTCCATTGTGAAAAAAAAAAAAACAAACAAAAAACAAAAAACATAAATCAAAAAACAAACAAAAACAACAACAAACAAATATCTCCATTATGAAACAAACAAACAAAACAAAACAACAAACCACAAACAACACAAACAACATTAAAAAAAAGCTAAAACAAAAAAAAAAACAAAAAAAAAAACAACAACAACAACAAAAAACAAACAGACAAATAAACAAAGCAAACAAACAAACAAACAACAAAAGAACAAAAAACAAACAAACAAACAAAATAAAAATAACATAACTTCAGAATATGTTTGAGTCGAAGTGGAGACAAGGTTGAAGATATTTTAATAAATTATAAATTATTTAAATTCCTCGTGTCACGTGTGGTTTGTTAACTTGGGGAGCAAACGCGAGTTGTTATAAAATTTGGGTGTTAACGCTCGCTTGCAAATGTTTTGAAATGTTGAACATTGATTTATGAATGTTGTACATGTATATGATTGGGACACACTGAGTCAATGAGCAGTTTTAGTGAATGCAAATAATTTCTCACACCTAAGTCTAATGGCTACACGGGAATGAACACCGAGTCTCAGTGATCTTGAGCCTGGAGGGCAGGAGAGCGTTTGCGCAGTTTTTGCACAGATCGCTGAGTCGGGGCTTCGCGCCTCGCGTGGCTGCTGAGGAGGGGAAAAGGGATGTCAAGACTGTTGGGTTGATGATCTTGTTTGCCAATCGTCCTCAATCAAACATTATCTTATTTGATAAGGGAATGTAAATAGCGGACAAGAGCGGACAGGCCAGCGTATGTTACTGCCGCTCTTGTCCTGCTTCCAGTCGAAACTGGCCAATTTCGGCATGTTTGCTGGGAAGTTCTGGAATATAGAGTTTATTGAACTGACAACCGATAGAGTAATGATTGATGACAGCCAATCAACCATCATATAACCAAAATAATAGTCCACAAGTACTAAATAATTGCTTGTCTTCGTGGTCATAATGTCGGCAGCGACGATCTCAAACGGACGAGATTCTTGTAGTTGACGCTCATTGGTCCTTGGTTTCGTGTTAGCTTACAAAGACCAATCATCTTTTCTATGTCGTTCTTTATCCCTGGCCAGAACACTGTTTGACGAGCGCAATGTAGATTGGATGAGATTCCTTGGTGTGCATCATGCACCCTATGGCACAGGTTGCATAATGCACACCAATCAATCATCATACTACTGCATAGTATGCAGAATATCTTCTTTCAGGGCGTCTGGGATGACAACACGTTGATCTTTCATAATAAGTCCATCAATGATTCTCAACTCGTCTCGGATGCACCAATATGGATGTAGTGTAGATGGGAGAATAAGCATGCTTTTTGGCCAGCCCTGAATAATAAAGTCAGATAGTTGACTCAACTTAGGGTCCATCTTGGTTCCAGATTGTAGAGTATGGAGCTTGTTTGGGCGGATCTTCAACACCTGCGCAAAGTGGACATCAAGACCTGGCAGAGGATTTGCTCGTTTGTCTTGTGTAACTAGATAAGACAGGGTATCCAAAATGAGTACTCTGTTAGCTCCAACGTATTTAATTTCAACATCGTACACCCTCAGACGTATAGAAGCAAACGTGGTGGCGCGTGACTAATCGGCTTAGTAATGATAGCTGCCAAGGGTTTATGATCAGTATGGATGGTCACTTTTCGCCCAAATGTGTACACATGTAGTCGTTCACAAGCATAGACCACTGCTATTAACTCCCGCTCAATGTTGGCATAATCCCTCTCAGTGCTAGTCAAGGCCTTACTGGGGAATCTCACTGGTTTTCCATCCTGGATGAGTACTGCTCTAAGACCTTTTAGAGATGCGTTAGTTTCTATGATGACTGGTTTAGCAGGGTCGTAGTAGGTTAATGTAATATCCCTTGCCATGGATTTTTTGTGTTACACATGTACTAGAATATACTCAAGATGAGACATGCACCATTCAGGCAATTGAGGATTTAATTGTAGATCGAATGCAAATTTTATTTTCGATAAGCAAGAATGATGACATGACTTCTTTCCTTCTTATTTAGTTATTTCCTTATTCGTGTTGTGTGAAAATATATTTCGCGAATACAATGGTATCTATATTAAATTGTACCATAACCAGATTATCGATGCAACTCTGTTCCGGAATTGAAATTTTCAATTTTGTAATTTTATGTGGATCTCAGTACAGACTGTTAATATAAGATATATTGATTTAATCAAGGTTTCCTTGCATTCGATTTCCGGGAAAGATCGAGGATTCCGTATGCCAAGCACGTGGCCGACTCTTTTCTATGAGGAACTAACCCTTTTCGGACTTAGCAACAGGAAGCCACAAAACCGGCTTATAATTGACGAATAGCAGCTCTCATCCTCCCATATGCTAAGAACCTGTCCAGACCGCAAATCACTGGCTGTTAGGCTTGAGAAAACGAGGCACTCGTGAATTAGCTACTGTATTTGTCCGATAAATGACAGCGATCGCTAAATGTGTCATTATTTTCATATGTGTAGGCGTGACTGAACATACACAATTGTAAGGTTATGATTATAATAACATAGTTGCCTAATCAAAGTTTCTTTATTATATTCGTGTCCTATTAACAATATTTGAAATAGTGTCTTTCATTGAACTATACAGGAGTAACTAGAATGCTTAAATGAGTCACGTGACCGGTCAGAATTGAAGCAGTATTTAAAGGGAACAATCTGTTGAATGCCGAACGCCATCAGAGCTGCTCATGGAAAACTCGACATGCTGGTGCTTTATATGTATATATATTCCCTTTTAATTACAAACTACCTTGAATGGGCACTTTGACATATGGCACAGTCATTGTAGTAATTCTATGGTACTTTTAGTTGTGTTATAATTAACACACTCAGGCTGCATACTGCGCGGAACAGGCTTTGACGAATCATTTAAAGTGTCTATGACACTCCGTAAAATGTTTTTATATTGCACATTAAATGTATTTATTAATAAAATTGAGCATTTTAATGGCTATTGTAATAAATAAAACCACGATCCGTCCTCTACAAATACTATTTACACCTCCGCAAAGTGAGGGATATTGAAGGCGCGAAAAAAAAAAAATGAAAAAAAAAAACAAAAAAAAAAACGATTTTTCAAAATCCCGATTCACCTCTCGCTTGACGAGGTGTTTTGTGACGTCACGATGACCTTGGCCTTGGCTCTTGAAGCGGCGATTTGATTGTATGCTCAATCGCGATAATTTTACGTTTTAGTTGTATTGAATCACTTTGATTGAATACTATGAGTGCAAATGAACGGTCAAGCACTCGGGAGAGAAGTCCACGACACTGCATTGTCGGTTTTTGCAACGAACAGGCGACGGAAACTTCGCCGACTCGCCCGAGTGACTTCATCAGTCACAGTGTACTAGTGTAAGACTGAGTGTTCACTGCTCGCAGCTCGATCAACCTCGGTGACCACTGGTGACGGTGACCAGATTCAGACTGCCATAGGAGGATTCATGTTTGATGCAGTTCGATCAGTATGCTTCCACGGGAACCCTTTTCTGGCCACTTGTTCAAGTCAAGTCCTCTGAGTAATGGGTCTACCTGTCACACATGGATTTTGGAAGTAAGTTTAATTTAAAGTTTTCAGTCTATATATGATTATATAATATAATTGCATTATAATTAGTTTAAGTCGTTGAGACCCTAATATAGATTCTATATAATATATTGCCTAGTAATAGTTATTGGTCTTCGTGGCTATACTGAATGATAATCAAACATATAATTATGCTCTTGATTCTGTTTTTTGGCTGTGTGAATACGTATTTGGCTTAACGACTCAGCGCCATCGAATTTACTTAGTCATACCTCAATCATGTTCTGATGAAAATGTATGCATAAATAGTGAAAACACAAATATATGTCAAATTATGTAAGTATAATAAAACTGGATGCAAATTCCGGTTTGACAACACATGTAGTTAGGAAATGCTGTAAATCACTATTTGATTCCAGCCTCTAAGTATTGCAATATGATCACCATGATCTAGTTGGCCCTAAAAAGCATGGCAGCTTTAAACGGACCATATAATTATTAATAGCATTGGATCTGCTGGACAATCAGTTTAGTAGCTACTGCTCATGGGCTGCAGCTATTGAGCAGTAGCTCGATGGCTACAATCGAGAATTCAGGCACAAGTGCCATGATCACTCAATGACACTAAATGTTGCGATTTTTTTTGGTAAATATTAAAAATCGTTTGTTTGTTAGGCATTTCAACTAATATTAATCAGTTATCAGTGCTTCTATATTATATTTTTTATTTGATAGTTTTATTCATTTTACAACGTCGCTATCCTGAAAAATGTGACAGACCAAGGAAGGCAGAGCCGTGATAGCAGTTTCCCTTTACCGAACTATGTAGGGTAGCATGTTGTCTGGAAATCAGGAAAATAAAAATGCCAAATTTGGTGTGCATAAGCTAAAATATCCTTGCCTTCACTGGTTCATAATTTAATCTCACTTCAGCTGCATGTTGATACTGTCATATCATGTCTTCAAACTCAAGCAAAAATTAAGCAGCATCCTCACTTCACTTGCCGCCCTGAGCCTTAGACCCTGGCATCTGCTTAATTATGATCATGTGGTTGACATAGAATCTTGATTGTATTAATTGTATACTTTTCTTTATTTTTAATGAATGCAAAAACATCACAAGAATTAAAACCAATTTAGATTACTTTGATACTGGATCAAAGGATCTCAAAGTCATGGCATAATATTTGTATTTAACCATGTTAAATATTGTAATGAAATTCTTAGACATGCTATTTTTAATTTCCAGAAGTGGATTGTAAACTTAAGCAATTGTGACGTCACAACGTAGATTCGGAGGGATCTCGCGTTTCTAATCTCGGGAGCGAGGGGGCTGATTTTTTTTTCCGGAAAAAGCGTTCTAAAAGTGTTAAAAGTCGCATTACATTGAACTATGACCCACATAAGGGCATAATGAAACCTCCGTGAATTGATTTACTTAATCTTGGGGCTGAAGTGTCATAGACACTTTAGGCCTTTCAGGGAATATGGAACTGTGGTAGTCGTTAGGCAGATAGTCCCCACCTCCCCCTCTACAGCACAGTTTCAACACGCGCACCCAATCAATAAATAATGCAAGTCTGTAATTACACTTGAGTATTTACTATTAGGATGCGTATTTTCAAATTGTGTCAAGCTCAAACGCCTTCCTCGTCGTCTGCATTAGCTCATATCAATCACCCCCTGGATCAACAGTATATTCACACTGCTCTATATCGAGTAATGATGCTAGTTATCAGGAGGGGCAAACAGGATACGAGTGATGTTACACTATGTTTATACTTTGATATGGCAGGTAGGTTGGATTTAAATTCACCAATGTCAAACCATTACTAAGTTCTATACTTTTCTCATCCATCACGAATTTGCAACACATACATCGTAAACTATAATCCACTTGCGTTCAATCCTATTTCAGAAAGACATCTCATCTTTTAAGTAATCGTGTTACTTGCCAATTTTACACATATGTTAGTGATTTTCTATTTTATGACATGCCAAGAGGACTTTTTGGTAACATTTATAGATACAAAAAGAACATGCACAAGTAGGTAATGAAAAGTAAATGTAAATAATAATAATCACAGGTTCAGCTTAATGGCTTTCTATTTCATTTTTGATTTTGATCCTTGAAACGGCGAAAAGGGATTCTTTGGGGAAGCGGGAAAATGAGCAATTATAGTCCTCTACGTAGTTGTAGTATTTCCTAATAGAACATATGTTTGTTGTCTTCTTAGACATCTTGGTTGTCATGAACAGCATTAGCAATACCCAAAGCGTCAGACAGTGTGAGAAAAAAAAAAAAAAACAAAAAACAAAAAACAAAAAACAAAAACTGCGTGATTCCAAAATAATGAAGTGTTGAATCGAATATTGTTTAGGCAACAGAGCCAAGAGACACATTTAAGATTCACATTTTGACAATAACTATCAACACGAGTCCATCAACTAAGCCCAAAACTTTGTAACTGACTCCTGCTTGGCTCTCTGACACAGCTTGAAAGCGCCGAGTGCGACGCTGTGTTATCGCTCACTTCGAGAAATTGACCACGATCGCTCCGACATTATTCTCTATTGTTAACAGAGTGTTCAGCAATGCGTGAAGCCCAAGCTGGCCAAATCAGCCGCGACGCGAGTGGCGCTGTCTGTCGCTTTTAATCGACGCAATAGGGGCAAATGGCTGATAGACTTCTTGGTCTCCAAATTCTTTTACATGGGTTTGCCTAGTGAGCAATTCAGAATATCAGCAGGTAGACCTTGGATAATTGGTACTTACTATAAGCTCATACGTGTCCAGCAATGGCGCTAATCACAAGGTATTGTTCGTTTCTGCTCAGATTAACTTCATCCACGTCCGCGCACACCTGTGTTCATACCAACAACAATAAATCGATGGTTCATATGGTTAAATTGCAATCCGCATTATTATATCAGTAGAACGATACTTGATTTATAGATTTCTCGTGCTGCGTTCATTAATGCAAATAATACTTCCTAATGCGTAAGATCATTCACCAACCGTCTGCAAAGGTTGGTGGATGTTAACGAATATATTGCAATCAGGAATGCAATGTTTCTTTGCACATTTAATGCATGTACGATAAAAAAAAACTTCTTCTTTCCACAGCTACACTTTTTATAGGGAAACTGAGAACAATCAGCTAATAGGCCACGGGCTAAGAGGCATAAAACAAGAGTTACTCAAGTCGAATAATTGGCGTGCTCTCTCTGATCATATGGCAGAAAACAATGCGGACGTTATGGAGTTGCACGTGCATCCCTCAGGGTATGTGAGTGAGTGATTGGGGTTTTACGCCTCCACCAAACCCGTTCGGGTGATACGGGCGCCAGAACAGAAGGCCCGGGACCGGGGTTTCCCCCTACTCTTATCGATAAATCCCAAGGGTTCTTTATCCTGCATACCACCATAGACAGTAGTACACAGCGCCCGGCCTTGTTACGCAGTTGGGCAGCACTGCAGAGTCACCGAAGAATTACAATTGTAATTCACAATCATAACGCCCGTGGCCTGATCGGGTCTCGAACCCGGGACCTCGACCCCCACGGTCGGCATAGGATTGTAGTCAGCGGTTTAACCCTCTGCGCTATCCGGTGCCCCTCTCAGGGTATGTGAGTCAGGGGAGTAGGACATAGTGCAATAGTGAGGGGTATTTATTTGTTAAATTAAGAGAAGACAATATTAATAGTAGAACTGATGGAATCTCTATGAATTACCAGATATACTCTCTTTTGTGATTGGTCTTAATTATATATAGTTGTAATGTCAGGGTGAAAGCAAAGTTCGCTGGGATTCTCTTCTTTTTTATTTTTATAAAGGGTACTTTAAAAATGTTATCGAGAATAATCATTATGATTTTGTGAAGTGAGAACAAACCCCGTAATTATCATATCAGGATAACTGAGTCAGTGAACCTAATGCTTGAGCGAGGACGATTCAGGTCCCTCGTTTGATTGTCCATGCTTTTGGTTGAAGAGAAAGGAGCACCGAATATCTCAGTCGGCTTGACCGGCTGACTGCAATCCTATACCGACCGTGGGGGTCGAGGTCCCGGGTTCGAGGCCCGATCAGGCCGCAGGCGTTTTGATTGTGAATTATAATTGTAATTCTTCGGTGACTCTGCAGTGCTGCCCATCTGCGCAACAAGGCCGGGCGTTGTGTACTACTTTCTATGGTCGTATTCAGGATAAAGAACCCTTGGGAGTTATCGATAAGAATAGGGCCTTCTGTTCTGCGCCCGTATCATCCGATTGGTTTGGGTGGAGCCGTAAAACCCCATCATGTCATGTTGATAGAAGAGAAGAATGAAGTGCACTGTTGCGACGACCTCTGATATGAAAAGTTCTGGATCGTTTACACTCTTCGATTCTTATCCCTTTTTAGTCCCTCACCCAAGAATAAGTCTAGCATAAATTAATTACTCGACCACTAGAGGTATCGTGTATATTTTACAATAATACAAGTAACTATATAGTACATCTACTTACAATAATTATATGCCCTGTGCATTATAGCCGAACCAAATTTTGCACAATCTGCTGACGCATTATGCAACGCCATGTATTATCCATATTTGCCCAGATTAGCTTATGCCAAGTTATTATAAAATTATGCAAATGCTGGACCGTGTTGATCATACATGATTTAAAAGGTGGCTTCGATAATATATTGCGATAAGATTGTGTGCATTGTAGCTGTAATAATCTGGCATCTTGAATTTAACACACAAAATTGCAAGAGAAACGCGCTCAGAAATGTTTTATTAATAATTAATTATATTGTTCTATGTTACACCAGAAATTGATTTTCTGTGCAGCTTTATTGTGGCATGAGATCCCGTTTTACGGTTCCATGCAAGATCCATTCAAGTACCAGAGCAGAAATGCTGGACCGGAATATTCTTACCGACTCTTATCTCCCCCCAATTGCAGAGAGCGAATTTGGAGCTGTGACACCAAGCTTTTGTCAGAGAGCTGGATTAAAAGATCGATAAATTGTGAAAGCCAATCAGACGTTTTTGCACCTAAGCATATATATAAACCAGCGTAGCTACACAACTACCACCCTATACTTGTGGTAGTATTACATGTATTGTTATTAATAGTGAATTGTTGTCCATTTGACTTAGCTGACGGTCTCTAAGAATAATCAAAATAATGTTGGTAAAATTAACGTAAAAATGTTAACATGTTTTTACATTATTTTCTCCATGATTGCTGCACAAACTTTGTCTAGTAACTTGACATAGTATGCACCTTTGATGATAGTTCTGGGATTCTCACGTTGACTATTTTGAGAACCAAATAATCAACGTGAGAATTCCAGAAAATTGGTATCGTGACCTCTTGGTCGTTCTTGATACCTTGGCGTTTTGAGAGGGTGGGGATTTATAATGCCGCCACTCCATGGAATCTCGCTTGCTTCCAAGGTTATGATGGAAACTTGATGTTTTGTTGCATATAATTAGTGTTTCATAAAAGTTTCGACGTCCTAGTCTGCCGCAGCTCAAAAGTTGATCGGACGTTGACTCGAGCAATCTTTTGAGATTCTGTCAACATCTTCAAAAACAACTAAGCAGATAACTTTTGCATTTTCAGATCATTCGAATCTGTCACAGGCGTCCAACATGATGGCCGTCGTCAAGGTTCTCTCTTCCTGGTTATATGGCCATCACGCATCATTTAGTCATTGCGTCAAATTTGGCTTGTCTTTCATAAACTTTCGTCAGATTTTGAATGAATTATTTGCAGTTTTTACCACTCCGCACGAATAAACATATGACTGAACTATACTGGACCGTCTTCATTTTTTCTCAGTGAAACTGAAAATGATGTGGGTAGGTTTGTGCGAGACCCTACCAAACCGGCAAAAAGCGCTGAATCTTCTTAATAATTTTACAAGAGATTTATATTGGTTGCTAAACAACATGTGCGAAAGCACGTGTGATTCGGACAACTTTTTACCCTTGAAGCTCATTACTTTGGGCCCTCCCTCGTACACAACGGGCTTGGAGAAATAACGTTTTTGACAGTAACCAGCTAACGCAGGTAAATAGCTGGAATCTAATTACACCTGATAACCTCACTTTTGTTACTAATGCCGAATTCCTTGAAGTCCCTTGGGCCTCTCGAGGTTCATTGTCTGTGTTCAGGCGTATCAGATGCCTTTGTTGCAATTCCAGGCCAAATATCAATGCGTTTTTAATTATTTATTACAGACAATTATTGACACACATAAACGTAAGTTATACGCATCCTTTATGTTCTATGTATATATTTTAAATTTTCGAACGAGTGTTTCTATTTCGTTCAGAGGTATTCAATTCGCAACTTTCTGATATAAATAAGCAACTCACTGACAAATGACAAGACAAACAGTACTCAGGGCGGCACCACGTGTAATGTCTGACGTTGGGGTAATGTTCTATTATGCAACTCTTACTGAGTAATAGAGGATGGGATGGGACTGTACAAACACCCTCGCTTAATTAGCTAGATTGCAGGTTTGGCTATAACCCGGTGAACAGGAAGTTCATAATTATGGATTAACAGCGCGTTCGATAAGCTTTAATTTATTGATCGCTATCATGATGTTATTATGGTATATGTATATTAGGCTTGTGCATTAGATTCACGTATTGCACTGAATTTATAAAGATATTTCATGAAAGGTAAATCTTATTCTTGGGTTTACTAGGTATGAAGCCAGAACTGCATCTAGGTGTAAGTGAATCTTGATGAAGATTGCACCAGTAGCATGGGGCATAGTATGTGGTCTGTAAAACGTCATAAACCCTGTTAACGGTCAATCGCATTCACATGAATATTAATAAGCCCCCAAAGGCCAAGGTCACCCAAGAAACCAGAAATTACAAATAGCCCTTCCTTGCAGCACCAGTAACTCCTCGATCGTGAAGGCCAATCGATCGGCTGCCCCTTCCGAAGGGCTGTCACAGCGCGTTCATCAAGGGTCATCAGGAGACCATCATGCCTGATCACGCAAATTCCTGAGAATTGAATCCTGAGAAGTCTCGGGGCCCCCAACGACTGATTGGCATGCTCAGCAGCTGCAGCATTATTCACCGCAAATAGAACCTCTAAAAGAGAATCACCTTGCAGCCCTACATACTCTTAATTGCATAACAAAATAATGACACCGCAATTTTTCTGTATAATACCTATTATCTATACGCTTGTACTCACTTTTTTGAAGACTACAGGCGTCTCTCCGCCATTCCCCGTGATAATATAAATGCCTCACTTCAAAGCAGACCTTCAAGGTCATAATTATCCCCTTTTCATGTCTGGTGCCCTGTTTAAGAAATCTATGCTGATCTTGACTAGGAGAAAGTTGTCCTTTTGGGAATTAGACTCCATTCACCCACCTCCCCTCTCTTCCCGCGAGGCTCCAGCACAAGATTCAAGGACTGTGGTCACCGTATTAGGTCCCGGAGATCACAATCACCCATCATCAGATCTTTTTTCCCCAGGGGTATGCTATATTAATCCTAACACCCTCCCAAATGTGCTAGACATGTGCCTGGAAATCATATAAAATATATTACAGAATGCTCCTAACAATTGCATTAAAGAATATCCATTGAGCTCTTATTGGGGATCCTGAACCGGAAGCATCAACTTTCTATGTATTCCTCTGCGCAAATGGTTGCTGAGTGCATCTTTAGACGACACAAGCTCCGTCTATGAAGCATGCTACGCACAGATCGAAGTGTGTTCATTTTCAAAGAACGCCATACAGTGCAAGTGCACTCTTAAAGTGGTGAATTCGTTTCATGTCATGTGTAGGCATGCAGAGTAATTGGGTCATTGCCATGGTTGTTGTCACTGTAAAAGCAAAGCCTAAATTATTGACCGTCAAGCTATAGTACTCTCGTAGATTTTTTTTTCGTTCAAATCATATCGTCACTAACATTCTGACCCCACACACTGGATTACTGAAGAAGAGGGGCATTATCATCTGGGATTCATCCTAGACAGCGCCCTCAGCCTTCATGCCCACGAAAATGCGCTGACTCAGAAAGGAGCAACATAGGTCTTTCTTCTTCGGCGGCTATCTTATAAAGTCAGAAACCGTGAGCTGCTGTTAAAATATACCAAATGTACGTGAAGCCGCATCTGGAATACGCCTCTCCCGCTTGGGACGCCCTCACGGTCACACAGACTGGGTAACTAGAAAGCCTACAACGCAGAGCCATGCGTATCATCCTCACCCTTCCCCGAATTCATCACATCACCGACGCTGACTACGCTGCCCTCAACATCACTTCATTAAGACATCGCCGCAATTTTACCCTCGCCTGCTTCATGTTCAAATTAAACAGCAATCGTCTGCCGCGCAAGCTCTCCAAATATAAACCCATCCCCCATACCAACCCATACTACACGCGGAACTGTGTTTTGCGTGCGCCATATGTGTCTTACCCGTGCCTACGTCTTTTCGACCGTTCTCCTTTTCTTTTCGGCCTGAAAATTTTGAACTTCATTTCTCATATCTTTCATTCTCTTCCGGACATTTCCTCTTTTAAATCATCTCTTCGCGAGTCATCATATTACATGCCACCCGCACAAATTTATTACTAAAAACAGAAAAAACGGAGGGAAAATATCTGATTTGAAAGCTTCTCATTCCTCGAGGACTCGATTCGTTTTAGTCACTGTGAACGTGACGGCGTTTGCATAATTACTGCAATTGTCTTGTGTCAAATTGTCATCTGTACGAATACGAGTGGAAACGACAAGCACTCCCAGAACACATCTTGGAAGGGAAAAACATAGACAATTGAACTTCTGGAATTATTTACCATCTAGGGAGTTGCTATATGGAAGTAAATACGATAAAAAGCTCAACGCAAACCACACGATTTCATTAACGTAAGTTAAACGTTGGGATAAGTTAGCTTAAACGTTGGGTTTAACCCACGCTAATTAAGCGCAAATATGGTGACTAAAGGAGAAGGACGCAATTTCAAATTCCTCTTCTTGTTTTTGGATAAAATTGTGAATTTATCACGTCAGGTTGGAATTATGGAAGTGGAAACTATAAAATCCTTATTCCTCTTCTATCAAAGAACATTTGGATTGTAAATTCGTCCCTGGGTCATGTTCTGGCGCTGCTCAGTGACGACAAGGCTACAAGTCATCATACTCATCATACTCATCACCGGTCTCATTGTAAGGCAAATATGGAACGAAAAGCTTATACAAGGCAAGAACTGATTGCTCTCACAGATCAGAATGTGAAAAACCACTACTGAAAAAAGAACAATCGAACTTGCAAAGAAGATCATGCAAGATCAGCGCCATCCACTACTAAATCGTCACTACAAGCTGCTACCATCTGGAAAAAAGACTATCGATTCCAAGAATTCGGACAGCTTGCTTCAAAATAAATTTCATCCTTTCATCAATAATTTCAATTAATTCCTGTCGCCAAAACACACCCCTCCGGGCATTAAAGGTTTATTTTATCTTATTTTATCTTCTCTTATCTTTTATGTTGCGTGAAACAAGTTTAGAGAGGAAATGATGAACCTTTTTTGCCGATTGCCAAATAAAAATAGTTAAAAATCTAACGATAACATACTTTAAAATACTAATAATTATACTAGTCTAACTAACTTATTCCACTGTGATAGAGACTTATAAACTGAACATAAATGGAATAAATCGGTATACGAAGTATATCCTTGTCTTGCTGAGATATACATTGGTCGACACAGCTACACTATTCTCGTGAGGATGAAGAGGAAACGATGAAATATAATAGCATAGACAATACATCAGAGAGATGCATCAGGTTCCTGCCAAGGATCACCATAAGTCTTCAGTGACTCTGCGGTGCTTTTCAACCAAGGCCGGAAGCTGCGGTGACATGCGTATAAGGAAGCCTGCGATCAATCCAACATATGTAAGGGCCAAGTACTGTTCCAGATTGCTGATAATTGTCTTTTGAAGCATTGTGTCAATCTAACACCCACTATTGCCTAATCATGCTTTTTATGCTATCATTACATCACAGGCTTATAATATGCATATTTACACGATTAAGGCACCGCTTCTCATTACCCATTTCTCGCATTATTTTTCCCAAACCTTGGAAAACACAAAAAGTATACCCGCCTTCCATTTCCAACACTATAATAAAGATTACTCAGCGGGTGCCATCAGAGATGATTGGCAACGACTTGCATCACTGCCGTTGGCGATGTCACTTTCGGTTCCTCGGGTGATCATGTAATCAGGCCGAATATATTGACCAGCGTGGGGGAAATACACTGCCTCTAACAGTAATTATATCTTTAGAAGAGTAATATGACTTTTGACATGTCTGTAATGTGGCCCCATGGCTGTATGTAACCAGCATGCAAATGTAAACGCAATTTTAATCGAACCAAATCATGAAATCATGAAACCAGAATTTCTAAACAAGAACACGATAATGCTATGACCCAAGTGCCTATGGAAATTATAGACGCATATAGTTCATATCGTGCAATGAAAATGCATAATGTAAATCGGAATGAATTAAATATGAAATAAAGAAAACCAAGTAAACAAAAGAGAGACAACATTGATGAAAGTTAAAGTTCAGTCACTGGTTTTGTTTTCAGTAAGGGTAGAGAGCAGGCAATTATCTACACGTTAGACTAAAGCACCAGCATTAGCGGACAAAGAGTGAATGTCCAGTGATGCCACATAAGTAGGCCAGTGTGCGCGACATGGATAGGAGCCGGACAATCCCCAAATACATCGTTGTGCAAAACCTCAATTGAAGTACATGTAGTGAGATCACAGCCTTGAGCTTTGCAGACATAATTATCACCGTCGCTCAATTGCTATCAATCATTTTGACGGAATTTACAAGCCTTGTTTTTTGCGATTTGATGACCCTGCCATGAGCATACTCTGCTGCTGCAAGGACATTGGAAGAGAGAAGACTGCAAATTGGTTTGAGTGTTGGCTGCAGTTATTACTCGTGCGTCTTTCTGGTGATATCTGGCGTCGGTGAAGGAAGGACCAGGGGTGGCAGTTCTCCATGTTATCATTATGTTGGATACAACATTGATGTAGGTCGACTTCTCGGAATTATGTCATCAGAGTAAACTCTTTGTATGGGGGTACAACACAAATTCTACATTCAAACTTCAAAATAAACCAATCAGATTAATCACACGTTCTAAGCGTTATGCACACACAGACCCACTCTTTTTCAAATTAAAGCTGATAAAGATTATTGATATAAGAAAAGTTTAGGAATTCGAATTTTACTACAAGCTTTGCAATAATTATCTCCCATCATACTTTCTTAGTAACTTTATCTCCCATCGAACAACCTCACGACACAGAGAACAGCTCTCGTTTCCTGAGTTTTGGCATGAATACTTTAGATGATGAAGCAATTTTGCAATTTACAAGTAAAATTCATACACATTCATTATATGGCTACTCACAGTAATTCAAGAATAATATTATCCGATCCTATAATATTCCATATCGTATACGCAACTGTTTTGCTTGTAATATAGAATTTGATGCATTGGTTAATTTATAGATCACTGTTAGTGTAAATTGTTCTCTTTATTTTACTGTAAATAGTAATGTTCTTATTCTGCATATATAGTATTTTCAGTTTCTCGCAATGTTTTTACTGTAAGAATTATTTTCAGAGAGCTACTGCGTCAGCGGTATGCACTTCCTTAGTGCCTACTTTGCGTAGCCCCCTTCCACGGTATATTATTTTTTGTATATAATCCACTGTAATCTGTTCTATTTTCCTGTTTTTTATACAGTGTAAAATAGAAAGCTCTCTCGCTCTCTCTTTGCACTCTTGCGTCCTGAAGCGAAAATGCGTCGAAGAGAATCCCCTGTGAATTACTCCTGTGTCGGTTCGCATCAAGTGAGTCCTCGTAACCGACAGTGCGGATCTTCAACCTTTTTGGGGCGATCTGTCACTTGAGGCATCTCGATGCAAGAAAACGTCACTTTCTCTAATTCTGGTTTTAGAATGCCCTTAGATGAGTTGTGCAACGATTAAAATGTTATTATAAGAAATGAAAGAAAAACGAATACAATGTGAACTCCAAATGCAATGCTTCACGTATGTAGTCTTGACATCAGATCCATTATTACCACTGTTCTTTTGGGAAGGTCCACCCAACTACCCCTAGTAATGACCATCACATCGAGCTCACTGTGCGTTCGCATCATTTGCAATATGCCGACGTACCCCTTTTTTACGAGATCTGACCTTCTGGTTCATTCACCCTCAAACCGGATGTTGTGGGGCATAAATTGTTGCTTCACCCTCCTTGTATTAAAGGGCTCACGGATAGCACGGGTGATTAAGGGGAATAAATTATAATGCATGCGCTCTTTTTCATATACAGTAAAACCTCGATGTGTCAAAGTTCGTGGGGTTAGCTCAATTACTTCGACTTAGGGATACTTCCACGAAGGGATCGAGACCGTTATGATATGACCGTTATGATTTCA
Organism: Capitella teleta; assembly: GCA_000328365.1. Lineage (NCBI taxonomy): Eukaryota > Metazoa > Annelida > Polychaeta > Capitellidae > Capitella > Capitella teleta. The sequence continues at coordinate 188,095 of KB301566.1, forward strand.
AATCGTGTTCTGACGTTTTGGTTGACGATATGCGCTATGCACTTATAAACCGCGAGAGACTATTATTTTGTGATTGAAACAGTAATTAACAAATATTAATAAAAAAGTAATGCCAAAAGATGAAATTATCTTGGAAGTCTTGGGGAAAAAAGAATTTCACAGAAGGTTGTTTACGTAGCTCTAAAGGTCTCAAGTGTCTTCACGTCTAGCTTGCGTTTTGTAGCCATAGCGATGCTGATGAACTAATGATGCTGAAGACTGTTGGTCACTAGATTTATACTGTTTCTCGCAAAAACACTCTAAACAAACATCTTTGATATTTTGATATTAAAGCTGCCAGAAAGTTCATAACAGATCTAAGGCTGGTTTTCTTTAATTAACTCTAATTTCGAATGTGAGCTGTCTTTTGTCGGCAATTCATTAAAGATCATCACAAGCACACCAACAATAATTTAATGCCTTAGTTGAGATCCACGGTCCGTTGATCTTTGGAGTCAGCCTCGCTTTGGTCGCGGCTTTAACAGAGGAGAGATAAAGGCTGCCGACTGCTTTGTGGGGCGGGGCTGTTTTGATGTTTTCATTGTAAGCAACTGTGCCTTACTCTCTTTGAAGTAACCAAACTGAGAATTTTTTTATATAATTTTTCGACTTCGAGCTATAGATCGATAATATATCTCGGGGACACAGGAAACACTTCGACACAGGGATAAATTCGAGAATGAGACGTTCGAGGGACAGATGTTAATGCTAATGGTAAAGTATAGGAGAATCGTCGGGACTTCGAAAAAACTTCGACACAGGGAAACATTCGAAGGACGGGTGTTCGACACATCGAGGTTTTACTGTAACTACCAAATTTCAAGTCTTTTGTGTTCCACATCGGGTCACATTAGATGCTTGACTCAAGATTTTTTGAACAATTGTATTCGTTAATTAGGACTTAACGCCCCAATATAAATTAAATAAATATAAATATAAATTAAAGTGCATTTCACGTACAATGCATGCATCGATCCGTGGAATGCTGAGTCTCCACATAATTTAAAAATTTGGTTAACTCTACAACCGGATAAACTAAAACTCTATTAGGGTTTCAAAACGCACTCACTGTCTTATATTCTTTGCTGCTGCTCTCGGTTACGTTTAGCAACTGTTGAAAGAGGTATCGCTGCGCTCTTTTTATAGAATGCTCGCTAAAATTCAATAAAGGCGAAGGTCGCCTTAATGCTCTACTGAGTCTATCCCTTCATCATTTTTGTCGAGAGAAGATAAATTGAGTCTCCATTATAATAGGAGAATTCTTCTCCATAAAACAGCTCAATGTTTATCTTACCGATAAAAAATATCAACTGAACTCTACGCACTGTTTTTATTTTATTATTTTCTTTTCCAAATGAATACTCCTGCGTGACGAAAACACACCAATTTGATGCAGAGTTTTTTTTGTTAATTATACCTGTTTTTAACATCTAGAATGAATGACTTCAAGCTGAATAATTACTTTTTTTTTTTTTTTTTTTTGAAGTTCAGATATGTCTGATGGTGACTCGCTGTCTTGGATGTTGGCCAGCGATAATGGAGACCGTCATGAGCAATGGATTTCTAATACTTGGTCATCGGAATAATTTTATGTAAGGTTATTTTAATGTGTTTCCAAACATTAGTTAAGTGTCCAAAAACACTAGCATGATTATACGATTGATTTTATTGGAATATTGACAACGTATTGAAGTCATGAGTATCCTCGCACTTAACAAAGTACTATTGAGCTGCATATAACACTCATTATTATAAATCACATGTAAAACAAACACGCTAATATCCCCGCGAATACATTAAATATGCAAATGAGCATGTGATCATCTGATCGCATGAAACGATGTGTTCACATTTCAAGACGAATCTGTCATAAAAAACGGCGAAAACGACAAAAATAATAAGTTTTTTGTTGAACTTGATTAATTGAATGTTTGGCAATGTGAAATGCTATTTTATGAAATATTTGGCACACAGCTAAATTATTAAATGTTGCAAACTACTGATTGTATTTAAGTGGAAAATACTTGTCAACAAGTTTCATTAGTCTATGTGTGTATCATTGTTCTGGACAATTATTTGCCCATGGCAACGAGAACATCTGATTGGTCCAAAAAACGTATGCGAGGTATAATTTATTATTATATCTAAGGGAAGTTTGTGGTGTTGTATTTTTCTTTCTCACACGCACTATTTAATATGCAATATTTTTACAAAAAAGAAAGAAAAGAATATTTATATTGCAGCACGTGTATCTATGTAGTGTTCAGTAAAGACAAGTTTTTGTTATTTATTTTTGAATCTCAATTGACATGCATTGCATGATTCATGCTGATCGTTTAAATTATGAATGAATGAACGAATGAATGAATGAATGAATGAATGAATGAATGAATGAATGAATGAATGAATGAATGAATGAATGAATGAATGAATGAATGAATGAATGAATGAATGAATGAACGAACGAACGAACGAACGAATGAATGAATGAATGAATGAATGAATGAATGAATGAATGAATGAATGAATGAATGAATGAATGAATGAATGAATGAATGAATGAATGAATGAATGAATGAATGAATGAATGAATGAATGAATGAATGAATGAATGAATGAATGAATGAATGAATGAATGAATGAATGAATGAATGAATGAATGAATGAATGAATGAATGAATGAATGAATGAATGAATGAATGAATGAATGAATGAATGAATGAATGAATGAATGAATGAAT
>KB301566.1:190924-217443 GCA_000328365.1 Capitella teleta
TTGTGCTGTGCTGCGCCGCACAGTGCCGTGCCGTGCCGTGCCGTGCCATAGCATTTTTAACACAAATCATGAATAGTCTAATTAACATGACGCCACATCAGGTGGAAGACGATAACGTATTAACACATTCACCGCCAAGGCATTTTCGGGACGATACCCCTATACCGCCACGTATTTTACTCAAAAAGCCTTGACTTTACCGCTCTGTAATTTCTACATGAACGTACGCATTTCTACACATTTAACATATTAGGATAGATCGTTCTTTTGTGAATCTAACCATATAAGATTCAACATCATACATGCAATTACATGTACTGAAATACAGCTCTGAACAACACACACTTTGGTGAAAACCACACCTTCGCAAGCAAAAAGCTGAGAAAATCGCAGTTTTGTCTCAGCTACCAGTATGACCAGCATAACACGCATTGTGATTATAGAGGTTACGTTGTGTAGGCATATAACTATTACCGCACGATAACGACCCCGGTAATTAGCAGATCAAAGGATGAAAATGACAGTTATAAAGTCGAGAGTTTGAGTCGGCGCTAACTTGGCTTTCAGTCCTTTTTGCATCACAAACCCGCACTGTTGTTAGAGAGATGCCTTTGATGCGTGGCATAAAAGTATGCCGAATTAGAAATAGTCAGTTGGAATAACTTGATAATTTATTTATTGATCAGTGTGCCTAAACCAAAGACGAAGGCACACGTGTATTATTATAATTGTATTTGAAAGGAAAATCAGCGTACTTACACCTGTATTCTCTTGCAAAGTGCAAAGAGAATGATGCTACACCTCTGTACATGTATATAGTCAACAATGACAAAATAAAGATTAGGAATTGTTTCCGCTTCACGATTATGTGTGGTTTATTACATTTAGATCTATTCTACATCAAAAAATTAGTTTGAGAATGAGAATATCATAATGAACACGGAACAAAGATAGCATGTCATGCGTATACACGTGCCACGTACGGTGCCACGCTTCAACGATGTATACTCTGTTACATTTTAGCGACCTACTCACTACTATATAGATCGTAGTTGGAAACTCAATAAACATGCATGGTCTTTCATTGCTAGACATGCATGCACATGTATAAATATGTGTTAGAAATTCATATGTTGCGGAAGCGATGCTTGTGATGAAATGTGTATCTGCCTTATTTTTCTATATACATGTATACGAGGGATATACATCGTACATATATATCTTATTATTTTTTCAATAACTAATCACATAATTATACATTTACCAGTACACTAGTATTCAAGCTGAACACCCGCATTGCCCAATTGCTGTGAAAACTAATCGCTTCACTGCTTCACCCCGAGTCGTGATCGCTTCGCTGCATGCTTTCAGCAGCGGTCTACCACAAATCAATCGGTAACTGCTATATAAACTTCAGAAGTACAAGGATTAATAATTGGTTTAGGAACATATATCCGTAAAATCATGATATAATCATAGATGCACACGGTCAAACTCTTTGATATTTTCAGAGATGATGCGCAAGAGGTTATAGCACCCGTATATAGCAAAAAGTGCAAAACACGGAAATCTCCGTGTTTGGCGGAGAAGCGTTGGGCATGCAAGCACGGAAATCTCCGTGTTTGGCGGTGAATGTGTTAAGAAGATAGGAAAAAAAAAAGGAATTAATTGCGTTAGTCATCATCGAGACCTTGAAGTTGGAGCTAACTAATTAAAACTCCGGATTTGTTAAGATGTATATGCTAGGAGTATACCGTGTAAATGTAAATTCTTGAAGGAGGTTGTGGAGAAAGACTGGAGTTTTTGATTGAAGAGGAGGTTTTTGTCACGGGTTTGCGTTTTCTCAAGGCGGTAAACCCAATTGTAATCCGTTTCTTGCGATGAATGTGTTTGTGGGTGGGCGTGGCGTAGTAGGGCAATTAGCTCTGATTGGTGATTCTTGCACGCTTGACCGCTCACCCCTCTTTTATAGGCTGTTCTTACTGCTGCTGTTCTCCCGAGCGACCATCAGCAGTAAGCAAACGTTTGTTATGTCGAGAGGGCAGCATTGGGAAGTGAAGACTCATCACGTTCTTTCTGTATATTGACGTTTTCTCTACCTTTTAGAGTATCATATCTTGAAATAAATAATGATTACTCAGCGTCAATTAGTCAACGTTTGCTACACCAATACATCCACGTCTTTTGTGAAATTAAGTTTTACATGGGTTAGCGCTGAAGAATCCATTGTGGGTCATTATCATAAGTGTATAACAGGTTATTCCACAAAATGCAGGTGTTGTTTTCACGAAGACTGTTTTATGAGATGGCGCATAACTCGTTCGGAAGAATAATCGGATTGAAATGTGGCTTTTTAACACTTGCTTCGGATTTCATGAGAGATACTCAGCCCGCAATAGCATTGCAACTATTCCCAGAACCAGTGCAACAGCAATCATCTATTCCGATTATAAGGATGATGTGAAAAGACTAATAAAGTACACTGTGATGCACTTGAGGGATGCTTTCAGCCGTTGCACTATCCGGGATTGTGTCTCACACCAATCTGTCCATCGCAATTCACAATTAAACGGAAACAAAATTCAGGCGGAACGGTGATCATTAAATTGTTTTTACATGTCACTTTCACCCTAAAGAGATGCTGCCCATGAGTTTATAAAACCGTACCCAATGACCTTTGCCAAATTGACGTTTTTCGCGGCTGTAACCCAATTCTGAATCCCTGGGTTGTACCGCATCGTCAGCTTAGCCACTGCTAAACTTTCATACACGATTTATTTGACAATGGACATTATTTTGTAAATTAGTGACTACCCCTGACGAATGACAGACATACTAGTGAAAATATGTCGTATTTTTACACATTTACATTTACACAAACAACATGTCATTTAAACTTGTTTCGTGCGCAGTGTCGTTTCGTTGCTTCAAGCTGAATGTTGTCAGAAATTTTAGTATTCAAGATTCCGACATTAATTAACAATATTTTACTTTTTCACTTGTATATCTATGTTGCTTTCATTTTATTTTAATAAGCAGTCCGAATGTGGTCGGGTTATGATAACTCAATTACATGATGTGCTGATATGACTTGTATTTCCCGGCAAAGCAAATAGTGTTGCGCTTTAATAAACTATAACAAAACTTATCTCGCACCGAAAGGGTACTACATTGTTTATTAATTACAAAAGTTACAGAAGTAATTGATTTCTCCGTATATTCACTAATAAATATTAAAGTCAAATCAAACAATTGATACAGTACATTTAGTTATTTATTTGAATAAATATGAATACTATTTTTATGTAGCGTAAAGTCCAAAATAACCCGAACCACTAGTCACAAGGCAACTGAATTTAAAACCAGATAAGACGATTAAAAGGTAAAAATATAATTGATGACATATAATATAAATGCACTCAAAATTATAATGGATTCAATTCACGTTCAAAACTGTGAGAATAGTCAGCACTGAAGGACTTTTGCTATAAGTATGCAGTCTATGAGGGAAATTCATGTTCTTTCTGATTGAATATTCAATGTTTTACAATGTTTGAGCAACTCAGCTGCGACTTTGGAGTCTTCATAATAAAGCAAAAAGTTCCTAGCATAGTTTTTGAATTGTGGGAGTTAGGGGATGTCCAAATGGTGACGTGAAGAGGTTCAGTATTGTTAGTCCAAAGAGGAAGGGCGATTTGTCCAAGAAATGAATAGTATTTCGAGGCACACTGGGGATAATGAGGGGAGGGTTTCTGCCACCTACACTTCCTCGTGATGTTGTCATAATATGTGATGCAGATTGATCTGATTTTTTTCAGCTCGTTAGTCAGTTGATTATGAAGGTGTTTGTAGGGATGGCAGAGGGTGGTGACGTTTTATTTTTGCAAAAGAGGGGTGACGTTCTGGACATGGCATAGTCAGTATTCGTTTGGGGTATTCGTTTGGAATCATTATTCGGTGCATTCATTTGAGGGCATCAATCTATGTATTGACTATTGAGTAAGGCGCTCAATCCAAGGATATGCGTTGCTTTCTCGTGTGTCAATTCGGCAACTCACGGTGTCGTTCGCGTATAGCATCGTCTCCTGAGAACAATCGCGTGAGAAGGGATGGTAACGTGGGTGCTGATACGCTTCCCTGTGGTACTCCTGAAAGAGGATGCATTTCGGTGATGATCGGCAACCTTATATACGGCAACAAACTAGTTGCTGTGTTGTATTTTGTGTGTTTATGCTCGTGGATGGGCACAACAAACACTAGTTTCCATTCAGCTGGAAGGATATTTTTGAAGAAGGATATGTTGAACATGCTATACAATGTTAAAACAAGGCTCTTTCTTCATACACATTGACAAGATGCTTCGAAATAATCTTATAATATTATGAAGTTGCTGATTTTGTTTACTCTCGACATTTTTATATACTTTGGTAGAACGTCAACATTTCTGCATGATAATCTAATTGACTTGAACAAACAAGCAGGCAGAACGGTGAATACAGCACGTGCAGACACCACGGCCACAACCAAGTGCACAGCGGTCGCAGGTGTCACACAAGTGGGGTTGTAAATGGCTTTTGAGCGACCTTTGATTCACTTAGGATAATCAAATCTAAAACCGGAAGAAACTACCAACATCTCTCGTTGCATGGCGCGTTGGTTTGACTGTTGACCGACATTCTGATAGTTATGTGCAACCCTGTATGCAATCATATACTATCAGTCGTTTGTATATCCATTGTATTTACATTCAAAAAATATATATATACATTGTTGGTTGTTATGAAATGCTGAGAAAAAAGGGTCTGGGTAATTAAGGACAAACGAAATCTGCTTTATTAACAAGGTTACTGATGTATGTCGTGGACTTGGCGACCCATTATAATCGGGGTACGTACATCCTTTTAATTGTTACGTTACAAAGATTCGTAAAAAGACGGACTTGAAATTACAAAGGCAGCCTGATCATTGCCGACGCAATCCGATATTAAATAAAGCAAACTGAAAACCATACATGATACAAATTGCTTTCATAACCCATTTTCAAATCAAAATTTAAAACTTGTTCATTTCAGAATCGCTTTTAATGACCTTTTTTAACCTTGATAATGGAATTTCGATGTTGTAAAGCGCACTTGTATGTATTCATTTACTGAAAATGGGTTTTACAACAGCAATAAGTTGAACTAAATGAACGTATAACGTTCAATCTTTAACCCCATTACTGTATTGAACTGCACATGCTCGATAACTATGATGGCAAGCACTTTGCTTTCCATCATAGTGCTATAGTATGCAAGACGATCAACCCTTGATATCTTAATCGATACGAGGGATGCAAAATCGTGGTCCCTGGCAGCCGCATCACTCAAGGGAGTGGAGAAGAATAGCTAAACTAAGTCATCCGCATGCACTAAAAACGTACCACCCTATCAATTGCACAGCCATTGGAGCATTGAATTCATATGTCTGCAGATCAAAAGCGCTGAACAAACTTTACTTTACGACCAACACTTTATCTGAGGTTGTGTGTTAAATGATATGTGTATCATGAGAGGGCGATTTGTGCGAGATCAAATAGACAACAGATTGATTTTCTCGACGGAATGCATCGCAGCAAATGTCGCTTTAATGTTCGTTTCACGCTTCCTCGAAATCGGAAAGGATGAATGATGTTAGTCCGGTTCTGAGAATATTTCTAGGATTATGTAGAGTGACAGGTATATCAAATGAATCGTGTAAGAATTCTCAATTATTCCCGCAATCCTATTAGGAATAATAACTATTTATTTGCGATAATGCTGGAGCATGTCCATGTGTTTGAAGCTGTATCAAATTAATTGTATTAATTGATTCAGTCATCTATTGCGTTCTGTTGCGTTCTCAATCGGCTATACGTGTACCTCAAAATTTCCGTTGAGCTTGGAGAATGGCCTTTATCAGAATGTGTGTTAAGGGAAACAATCACATAGATTCTGCGATATTTCATAGTTTGGACGATGTTAATACTTTAAAGTTGCCAAAAACAATTGCATGATTGTGTCTCGCCCAGAAGTAAATTATTGAATGGATAAAACCGATTGACCATTGACACTTTGGGGAACCCTTCATAAGCTTACTGAAAATGATATTACCGCAGTCAGTCAAGCTCATGTTTTGTTGGCATGCTAAAAAAAAAAAAAAAAAAAAACTTCTCTGAAATATAGCAATGTTTCAAAGAATTAAAATAATGATTATTAGTCTCAACTAAGCAACACTAATTGCCTATACAGTTTATTTTTGGATCGGACGTTTGACATTCGAGGGAATTGTTGTGGGGAACTCACATTTAATTTCATTTCGTATTCAAGACAGGTGTGATCAAGGATCTCCGAAAATTAACCAAGGTTCATTTGATAATAGGTATTAAATTCTTAGCCTTCTTCTGAGCTGCATTTGTATGTAACACGGACTACATCAGATTAGTTATCGCAAGAAAGGTATGCCTCCCCTGCTCGACATTACACATTAGGTTCACTCCCCCAGGAAAACGCAAACCCGCAACAACAAGTCGTTCATCCATCAAAAAACTCCCATCTTTCTCAATAACCTTCTTCAGCAAGGTTCTACACTAATTGCTCGAAGCCATTCCATAATGGCGTTAACGGCCCTTCCGTGTAACATAACGCAACACCCAAGTGTAATCAGGCAACTTGTCCTTGCATGGCATAATGCTCTTCTAATTCGAAACATGCTATGGCTCATGTCATCAAGCAATAATGTGTGAGACGTGAGGTAACTATTAATTATAATTATATTCACACGCCCACCACCTCCAAGCAGGCATAAACATAATTAGCTACCTAGGTTATACAAAGGATTTAAATTCCAGCAAACATCCAAGGTTGATCAGTGTATGCTGATCACAAGCAACGATATCAATGGCTGTGTGATGATTCAGTATGTCTTCTGCCAACAATTGCACGCCAATCTATGCAGTCAGTCAGACTAGGTGACAGTAAAAGTGTTATGCAGCTGACAAGAATGGCGATGAAATATCCAAAATTGGGCTTTGTACTTTGCTCAATTCACATTATAACACACCAGCTTTACATTCATCCAGCGTTTAACTGACGACCGCATGATTGTAACTTTAGAAGGACATTATAATATTATGAGAAATGCTCTAGGACCAATGATACGATCAAGTGATGTACACCTTTACCAATTATATTAAACACTATTTATTGTCAAAAGCAACGCTGAAAAGGTTAATAATTTATAAGTAACAGTTCCCGACACTTTAGACTTTGCAAAAAAATAAAAATGTTGTCACTATTATGGTATCATATGATGCCAGCTATGCATAGATTAATCATACATAACCATGGTACAGTCAGATCAATGTATGAAATTTTGTCTATTTCACGTGAGGATGAATTGAAGATGCCGCCAAAGCTTCATATTTGCACACTGACACCACCTTTGACACCCACAATCGAACTATTTGCGACCCCTGACAGCGATATGCCCTGGACTAAGATCGAATAAGGAACTCTGCAGTGTGCAAGTTAAGAACATTAATTAGAGAAACGCTTTTAATTTCATTGATAGTAATATCCGAAGTAACAGATACACATAATATAATACACGCAACAAATAGCCAGTCTGATGATGAATGAGATCGATTTCCTAAGATATATTACGTCCGCAAATTACATCCGATGCAAACCATCTCCTCGTGCTGGTCATTGCTGGGGTAGTCGAATGAAGCTTCCAGAATGGACAGTGGTAACAATGAAACTGATCTCAAAATTGCATAGCAAAAGCCCTGCATTTGCAATTTTGCATTACAGTAGCTTTTTATTTGATCTCTTATCCTATGACAAAAAATGGAAGCTTTGCTCTGTCGGTTACGAGGACTCACTTTATGCGAACCGACATTGGGGTAATTCGCAAGAGAGTCCCTTCGACGCATTTTCGCTTCAGGATGCAATAATGAAAAAAAAAAATCCCTTCGACGACATAATTCCGAGAAGTCGACCTATATCAATGTTGTATCCAACATAATGAGAACATGAAGAACTGCCATCCATGGTCCTTCATTCACCGACGCCAGATAGCATCAGAAAGACGCACGCGTAATAACTGCCACCGACACGCAAGCCAATTTGCAGTCTACTCTCTTCCGATGTCCTTGCAGCAGCGTATTCTCATGGCAGGGTCATCAAATCACGCGTGGAAGACTTGTATTCTCCTTGATAGTGATTGATGACAAATGAACGACCGGTGATTCGTCCAGTATGCTCAAAGTCACGCTATGGTCGCTCTCATTGTTGACGGTAGAGGGGGTCATGGCTATTTCAATCGTTGGACCTCCAACTGCTAGCCATTGTCGTCTGAAAGTATGACAGTTCTCAGTTCCAAGAGATTGATACGATGCATGTGGGGATGCGTTACATTGTGAATTGGAAGACAACCGGTGTTCAATTCAATCAGCAGCTGCGTTGACCTGTTTCCATTGCGGTTGTTTTTTCACGTTTTCTCGTAACCTGACTATCGGAACCAAATCTTGAAAACCCAATCCGTGTATTTCTAACCATGCATTCTGCGATTGTGATCAGTATTATTGACTCACAGGGTGTGATATCTTGTCACTTCACAGGATAATTATGATGTGGTGATTATGAAACATCTACAAAACACAACATCGAACCATCTAAACATCAACACCGGCGTCCCCAAGGTTCCATTCTTGGCCCTTTCCTCTTCCTCATCTACATTAATGACCTTCCCAATAGCTCTTCCTTAATTGATTTCATAACCTATGCCGACGACACCACACTAATAACCTCACTCAACTCAAACTTCTCCACAAATAGCCTCAACAATGAATTAAACAACGTCTTTAAATGGTTCTGCACAAATAAACTTTCACTCAACGCCACAAAAACAAGCTCAATCACATTCCACACACCACAGAGACAAATCACACCTCCAGACCTATACATTAATTCACACAAAATACAAAACGTTGATCACACGAACTTCCTCGGCATCCTCATTGACAAACACCTTTGATTCAAACCTCACATAAACAAAGTCAACACAAAAATATCACAAATCACAGGCATCCTCAATAGACGCAAGCACCAATTTCCACAACACATCCTCCTAACAATTTATCAATCTCTCATCATCCCACACATCACATACGGCGCTCTCACCTGGTCAAAAAGTCACCACATACACACATTAATAAAACAAAAAAAAAAAAAAAGCAATCAGAACAATCACAAAATCCAAATATAACGCACACACAGAACCTCTATTCAAACAAACAATTTTTCTTAAAATTGAGGATCTGCGAAAGCTCCTTGAATTAAAATTCTATTATAAATGGAAGAGTGGAGTACTTCCGAATTATTTCAGCACTTTTATCAGTGCTGGACGAGGAGATGATCGGTTGCGGGTCCCGTTGCATCGACACCAATTCTTCCAACTGGGTCTCCGCTATTCAATTACCAACACCGTCAACCCATTCCCACGCCATCTTCTCTCATATTCATCAACTCATTCAATAGCCTCATTTTCAAAAAGAATCAAATCTCATTTCATCAATCAATATTCATATCAATGTTTAATAGAAAACTGCTATGTCTGCAATAACCAAAATTAATATCCTATCAATAGTTCTCTCTCCCTCTCATGCTCGTCTCATATCATTATCATCATGAATATCGTTACCATTTCATCATCCCCGGGGGTGGCCAGCGCGAAAACGGACACTTGTTGTGCCTTAGCCTGGTCTCCCTGCATCATCATCGTCATTACTACCATTAGTCTGCACCCGGAAGAAAAAAAAAAAACAAAAAAACAAAAAAAAAAACAAAGCTTGTTTTTTTTTAATTTTTTTTTTTTTCTCCCCGCTTAATTCACATTGATGTATGTTGTTGTTAAATAAATGATTTCTCTCTCTCTCTTCTCTCTCTCTCTCTCTCTGTCAATAGCCCACTCGGTTTGACCTGCAATGCCGACCGTGGGGGTCGAGCCCCCGGGTTTGAGACTGGATTCGTCAAAATTATAATTGTTATGTGACTCTGTAGTGCTGTCGAACTGCGTAACAATGCCAGGTGTACTGTTGTCTATGGTAGTGTGCAGCTAGAATAATAAACCTTGGGATTTATCGATAAAAGTAGCGGGAAACCTCGGTCCGGGGCTTCTGTTCTGGCGCCCGTATCACCCGAATGAATTGGGTAGAGCCGAAAATTCAAATCATGTCTCATGTGAAATCTGCGTGTATGTGCTGAAATTAACAACCCCTTCATTTAAATAATCCCGCTTCTCTGTTAATTTGCGTGCGCGTTTCAAGCGAGTCAACTTGAAAACAAAAACAAAAACAAAAACAAAAACAAAAACAAAAACAAAACACAACAAGCGAACCACGATTCATGTCTTAGGTCATTAGGACCTGAAGCGTTTACAAGTAATAAGAGAGATGAAGAACATTTGAAGGAAGTTAGTGTGCCTAGTGACAGCATAATTGACGCGCAGCCTGATCTATAGTGAACAGAGATGAAAAATAATGTGATTATTGTTTAAAAGTATCTTAACATGCTCATTTCATTCATGCATGTGTCACTGGTATGTTTTGCTATTCCTTCATATGAGATGTAAAGCCAGATACATTGCTTCGTGATGCGTCGAGGATCTCATTGCCTTAAACAAAACCTGATTCGTGCTCAGCGCACTTTTTTTACAGCAAAGAGGCAATCACACACGCACTGAGCTAGAATTGTCTGAAGCGTAGCTGTTCAGACAAGGTTTAATCTCGCTTACATTTAGTTGTAAGAGAAGGAGTCGTTTACGGGTGATTTGTTTGCCACGCTCGAAGAAGTCTTTTAAATAAGGAAACAGTTATTTAACCAAGACAATTTTCATTTAAGCTGAAGTATTAACCCAGGTAATCGCCATAGTCGTAGGCGTAGTCGGCACGTGGCTTGCAATAAGTGGGAGCGGGTAATACCTTCATGCGTTTGCCATCCCTCAGTAGCAGTGAATATTCAACTCATAATTTATTCAAATTGTGCTGGCTTTAATGTCAGCAGAGGTTAAGCAAACTCCGTGCTTTGCGTCACAAGAATGCCTTGATTAGCATCCGGGCGTCCGGGCATCAGCTCATTAAGCTATTTGTTTAAAATTCCTTGATTAAGAGATGTATACATGTGGGTCGTTCTGGAATTCATTTGTGCATTCGTTTGGGTTGTCACTTGGGTATTCATTTAAATATTCATTTAGATATTCAGTAGGTCGACTTTTGCTGGGGCACAGCTTGGTTGCGTTGTGTATTGCGTATTTGCGCAGTCATTGGTATCCTTTGTCTCGGGATTCTCTGTGAGAAATTTTGTCATGATTCGATTTGATATATTTACATTCATATGGATATTGCACCAGGTACTAAACAATTTTTGAACTCAGGGCATGCACTTGGCGAACACGCCTCAAAGACGAATTTACGATGTCAGCGGTTGATTCGTTCTTGCCATATTTCATGTTTTTGTGCTTGCAACAGAGCCTCGTGAAATTGGTCACGGAACTCGCACACCATAAAACGTGTTTTCGATTGCACAGAATCGGAAAACCGCTTATCTCATCTGAATAGGTGATGAAATGAATCCATAACACTGCCTCTAAATGTGAATTCCGAAATCGCCCCCTTGTGATCAATTGCAATCATTTCCAATGCAAGCAAAATTTGTTACTGGAAGTATAATGTTCGGTTGTAGACATCGTGCGACTAGCATACACCACATCATGACTAAAATGAATGACTCGAAAGAGACTGTTGTCGATAAACTCAATGAAGCTGATAATGATAATGATGATGATGATGATGATGATGATGATGATGACAATGGTGACAATGATGATGCATGATTATGATGATGATTATGATGTGGATGATGATGATGATATTATCATTATAATTTTTTTTTTTAATCATTATTATCATTATTTAATATTATTAATGAAATTTGGTCAGACACGGGGAATTGCCCGATGTAGACCTTTGACGATTTATTATCTTTGAGATTCATTGCGGTTCATATTTTCCCTGGATATACGACCCCCATCTTCCTCTTCCCAAGGTAACAAGTATGCCTTCAGTAAGTTATGTTCACAGGGACATAGAACGGTCGGAAAGAGCCGTGAATCCAGATTCACTCAATTCTTTTGCATGAGCACAGTTACAAGGATTCATTGACTATTTTCACTCTTATTTCCCTTGGTCAGTGCGTGATTCAAGCGGAAACTTTAACCACATTAAGCACCTCAAAGCTATTACTAAACCGTGCTTCTTCAATTAATTAGGTTCAGGCAGCTTTCATTGATGCTCGTGGGATTTGCAATCAGGAGCATCGCCCATTTACACCAACTAACGATCGAGAAGTGAGAATGAATGCATACAAAATTGGCCACTGTGCAAATGATCTTTGGTGGAGAAGTTAAGTCAGCTTTTTTTGGGGTCATCTGCGTCAACCGCGGATGAAAATTACATCAATGACGTCTGCCACATAATATGCGCATGTGTGGCAAAATAGTCTCATGCTCTATCACGGCTGACTGTCAATGTCAAAATACGAGCATTATATGCAGTCAACGTCGCTTTGGTCATTTTGTGTGCAGTCGCACTGATAATTAGAATCACTAATGTCGCAAACATAATCTTTGCAAGGTTGCATATATTTTGCCTCTCTCTGAACAATAATTAAATTTTATCTAGGAACATTCGGATTCATTCACTGAGTATTGTAATAACTTTGTAATTGATGCCCATTAAAGCCAATCAGTTGGCTGATGAATCCGATAGATCATCTTGAAATTACCCGTCATGATGATGGTGATGGTGAAAATGTTATTCAAATGTTGAATTCAATAAGTGACCATTTTACGTTCTTGTGCCGATCTCGCATTGGCAATTTGTGCAATGGGGTTGTCTATTTCGAACTTTCTTCGTGATGGTAGATGCGCCTGTTCCAACATTACCATACCCACATAAAATAATTATTGTCATCGGCGCATGATCGACCTTTCCGAGTGATTCCACCCGATTCGCATATCTGTACCGTTAGAGAAACGGAACAGACGTATATCTGCACCCGTTTCGCTAACGGTATCCGACCGCCACACAGGCACACGTGTGTCGTCCGGACCTGTTAGCTAACGGCTCCCGATCGTCCTATGCAATATGCATGTATAAAAGCGGGCCGCGATGGCGCATTGGTAACGCGCTCGTCTAGCTAAAATGATTAGCTATCAGGATCAGGAATTTATTGCTATATATAAATATAAATAATATATAAAAAATAAAAAAAATAAAATAAACAGTCACAAAGAAGAGGAATTTAATATATATAGCATAATACTAATAATAATAACTTGTTACGCAGTTGGGAAGCACTGCAGAGTCACTGAAGAATTATAATAACCCCAACAATCGACATACGATGGCAGTCAGCTGGTCAAACCAACTGAGCTACTCGGTGCCTCTAGAATACTTCAAAAGCAATAGAATTACACTGCAGGCAAAGTGGGCGGAGATGACACTGGGAGCATGACGGTAAATTGTCGAGCCGGGCTCCACACTCTTCAGTTCGACATCTCTCTTGAGACAGCTTTTCAGCAGCTTCATGGACTCCCCGACTGGTCCGAGGCTGAACCTTTTCATCCGGAACAGACACACGTGTGCCTGTGTGGCGGTCGGATACCGTTAGCGAAACGGGTGCAGATATACGTCTACTCCGTTTCTCTAATGGTGCAGATATGAGAATCGGGTGGTGATTCCTTATAAACATACAAAATCGGCAAGGATATAATTATTTCAAGCAACTTTTTGTTTGACACACGCATTCTGCAAATCTGTCATCTTCTCACTCTTTCTTGTCGATTGAGAACTGTTATATATACACGATAATCAATAAAATACTACAGTATAGAGGACAAGCCAAACACCACGTCATACTGCATGGATAAATAATGATATTCGTATGATTCAACATTGAAGGACACCATGCCAAGTTCCCAACAACGAAAGAGAAAATACAAAACGTCAAAACAATAGGTATCAAACGTCATGTTCAGAAAATGAAGTCCCATTAGGTCAAAAAAGAAAAAGAAATATAAGATTTAAAAAATTTTACTGTGGAAATGCGATTAACTCTCAACATCTAAATCACACTATGTTACACACTACGCCATATGAGACGGCTGGCAGATGCCTCATATTTTGTGAGTGATATGCTTCGAAAACACACAAGACTTTATAAGCACACGGACTATATGTCCTATGTTTGCTGTAACCGAGTGCAGTAGGAACGTTCCCAAACTTGCAGGGAGGGGGGGGGGGGTGTGGTGCAAACTGGAGGTAATGATAGGGGGACAACTGCGAATAGTAGTCATAGGACTATCTTTTTAGTTGGACTATACATGCCGTTACACCGGTAATAAATGCGGTTGCAATAAAACCTGCCTGAGATGACCGACCAGGATAACAGTTAGAAGTGGTCGTCTGAGACACGTGGTGATCTTATACAGGGTTGCGAAAAGTATCAAATTTTTGGGTGCGTATATGCACATGCAAGCACACATAATTGTATACTGTACGGATTATCGTGTCACGACATGGGTGTTGCATGAATACTTTATCGGCTAAATTGTAATCCAAATAATGTAATGATGTGCATTCTTATTTTGTGCCACTACCTTTCAAGTTTGACTTTTTGACGGAATTTCCACGGAACATTAAGTACACACACACACACACACACACACACACACACACACACACACACACACTCCCACACACACACACACACACACACACACACACACACACACAATCAATATTTGTATCACTTTGACACCGAGATATAATCTCAAACATAAACGTCAATCGACAAGAAACTGATAATATATCGCAAATAGAAGGAATAAAGCGGAGGCAGTTTTAAAGGAAAAAAAAAAAACTACTCGCGTTCTTCTCTTTGATGCGCTTAATTATTCATCACCTTGTGACCAAGTATAAAAGAAAAGAGACGCATGTCTGGAATCGAGGCAATTGACGTGAAAGGCTTGGCAGCGATCGCCTAAAACAGGGCCAATATTCAAACGTGACATGTTGGTAGTCGCTGATCGCGATAGACAGTTAACAACGTAAACACAATGGGATAGAGCAAATTACGTCGTCTTATACAGGTGGCCGTTAACACAGTTTACTGCATAAAATACAAAGTGACGGGTCATGACCCCAAGATGCGTTCGTCTAAAATCCGGATCCTCCGTAATAATATATAAGCGTAATCATCTTTTGAACAATACACTGCGTCATAAATATTTCAGTAAAGGTTACAATGTTTATCACCTTCATAACTTCTCACCACGTGACACATAACACATAATTATCATGTAATAAATAATAATCGTTCTCCTTTTAGACAATGGCACAATGTCAAGTAATTGTTGAAGTGGGCGGGTTTGACTTCATTAATTGAGTAGAAACCGAAAAAAAAAACCAATAAGATTATACAATGAACGAACAGCAGCAACCAGCTATGCCCCGAGTTTATTGTTCCTATTAAAAATTCCTCAGTTAATATATGGATATTTCTGGCATAAAACATACACGAGTGTTTGATTGCAATAGTATTATAGTCAATTAAAGAAGTTGAAAATGACCTTTTCAGGGTGACCATCTAACGAAAAGCCAGCGGAGAGGACTTGCCATGATGATTAGCCCCGTGGGAAAGAATAAGTGGATCTGATGTCATCAGTTTGAGAAGAAAATTGAGCCTTATTAGGCAAGCAACGGTGCCTTGATTCATGCAATAAAATAAATTAGTTTTTTCTCTCTTCTGCTTGATTTTGTTGCAATCGTTTGCATAAGTTAGTCATTCCTTAAATAGAGTACCGATGTTTTCAATTGATAATTGCTTTTTATTCGATCGTTGTTACACAGGAAATAGGCCCAAACATTAGGCGAGTTCTCAGCTGCAGAACGTCCAAATAGACTATTACTATAGACCTACAGTTTGACCTGCGCACGCTATTGCCCGCTTTGTACCACATCCCTCTGCTTATGTATTAGAATTTGCAATAAATGTTAGAGCAAGATAAGAGGACCACGCTGACCGCTACCAAATTGCAGGTAAAGCCGCTTTCCCACTTGCGTGTCAGTCACTCTGCTTGACGGTCTTGACCCTTCTGAACTTTTACTTTGTTACCATCCAGGGGTTGGGAACTGTACCGAGTAACAACACTCATAAATAGGCACAAGATTTACTTTTACATCCCTCAATCCTGAATTTATCGTGGAACCCTTATAACACTGATCTCAATCAAACCGATTGGTAATATTAAAAACATCTATCGAAGTGACTCCATATACAGCAGCTATGTACGGAGCGTTCGGGAGTGAAGGGGGGGGGGCGGGCACTGAATAGCTTAATCGGTTTGTCTCATGCCTCATGCTTCATGCAGTGATTTTCCGGAAACATTCTACGGGCTCTGAACCTCACCGAATCATAGAACGTGGGGCTTGCCCTGGTTTTTAAATATAAATATCGTCTCATTTTTGCTGTTAAACAGCGAAGACAATTATAAAAATTAAAGGGAAAGGAAAAATCGCCAATCCTTTGATGTTGCAGCTAAAAGTTATGTAAGAACAAAACGAACCGAATTCTTTCTGCCGCGAGAGAATATGTTCAGTATATCAAAGACGAACACATATTTAATAATGTAAATATTTAATGAAAAAGTATAAAAACATATACATGAAATATAGACAAGATATTGATTAATGACGTCTGTTTAAAACATTTGTCCCGTCTTTCTGTCTTTTCGAATTTCTTGAACTATTGTTGCAAATCAGTGAATATTGTTCATCAATAGTGTTTGATCCGGTTAGTGATTTGATAGAGTAGTAAGACATTAGATATGGCACAAATGCATCCTACACGACATGCAACCCTATATTCTCCGTATATATTTTTCACACTACATAACATTCAGTTACCATGTGCTGTCGAGAATGATATAACAAATATGCGTTTATTCTACATGAAGTAACACTACTACTGGCTGAAGTATGCTTTATCTAAACCAAACTGTTCGCCATGATCATGTCATGTTTGTCTTTTCTTTCTTGTATTTGCACATAATAGTAATGTACAAACATAATATATTCTAATGCATAATCCATGTCTAATGCATCATCTATTCGATTTTGCATTAAAAAGATAATGAGGAATGCTTTAAGCAATTCTTACATCTAAGTTGTTTACAAAAACCGACCATTTTGCACAATTTGGATTGCTTTATTTCGATCAGTTTATACTGCTCTATTCTTTGTCTGCATACTCGATTGAACAGCGCAATAGCCCGCAAATTCAATGAATTGCAAAGAGAAGCAATCGCTGCCGTATCCGAACCTCACGAATCTCGCGAGAGCCATAGAAGAATAGAATGAGAAGAATGTGTTTTGATCAAATGAATAGGCTTAGCTACTTGTTCACTGAACTCACAAGATGGGAGGGGACATAACAATGGGCGCTAGATTCCTGGCTGCACACGTTCCGAGTGTTATACAATCATTTCCGCCTCAGGGTCGTGACCCAAGTGATGGCGAAAATCAGACAGCAGTTGAAAACCAAATTACTGGAATCATTCTTGACATGTACACGTACGTAGATTCACAGTAAACAAGGTTATTATAAATACAAAATGTTATATTATGTTTCATTATGTACACCACACCCTTAGGAAAACTTCTAAGGACAGAGAACTTCAACTCTCTTATGTACGCAGACGATACACAGGTATACGCCATCAGCAGCACCCTCGATAACATCGCAAGCACCAAGGATCGCATGGAGTCGGTCATAAAAAAGATACAGACCTGGGTGGCAATAAATTTGTTGAAACTGAACCCCAGCAAGACCGAGTTTTTAGTAATTTGAAGTCGATATCAAGCAGACAACTTAGTGTCGCACCTGAAAATTAACGATGAGGGAGTGGGGCCAAGCCCAATGCAAGAAACATATGTGTGGTGTTCGACAGCACCTTATCTATGGCGCCATATGTGTCGATGGTGACGCGGGACTTGAATATGCACCTCCGGAATATTGCTAGGATACGTCGATACATAACAAAGGAGGCCACGTGCATGCTCTCTTCACATCTCGCCTAGATTACGGCAACTCGCTATTGGCAATGCAACCCACCTGCAGACTGAAAAGCCTAAAGATGGCACAAAACTCTGACGTAATGACTCCAGGACTACGTCAATTATGCACTAGTTGGATGGTAAGCTCCAAGCTCCTAATAACGAAGACTCAACCAATCACTTCACATTGGCTTTAATTTACCTTCAGCAAAATATTCCAAGTAGTGTCAAAAATGAGTTCTGCAAAGAGTATTTTGGGGTGTGGTTCGCACAGGACGAGCGCTTGCTCTCCGGTTCTTTGTTCTCGGCGAACTTCTGACCTCCAGTATTCGCTAATTGCACGTTGGCCTTCTGACCTCTCAGTATTCGCTGATTGCCTCTTGGGAGATGGAAGCAATCCCGTGCACGCGCTGCCCAAAGGTCTATATGCATAGGCAAAGTTTATATAATCATAATTACATATGCTATAATGAAACATCGTGTGAAGTAGTTAGAAGCATCCACGTAATCTTAACAAACTAAGCCGCGCGAATCATTGTGAGAGTCCCGCGGTGGGAGCACACAACAAGAATCCTCAAGGAACTTCACTGGCTACCGGTGGCTCAAAGAATTACATACAAGCTATGCGCTCTGACGTCACAAAGATTAATTAAAATCAGTAAACGTAAAATTGAACTAACGTGTCGATTATTCGAGTTTATAATCCGCATTTGGAAGTTTAAAATAGTGTCCAAGAATTTCATTAAACAATGATTCAATTTAAAAATTCCACTGGCGTTAACTCCCAACTCTTGTTATTACAGACCCACAGACATGCACATGTAAATAGAAATAGTCTCATCTTGTGGTCGTTAAGAACATCTGATGACATTTGTCGTTGGCTGTTTCTCACTGTGGCCCATCCATTAGAGTTGCATCCACAAGGTGTTTACATGCAACAATGGTCGGTCGTTTACAAGCACCACAGCATATCAGAATAGAAGCAGCATCTGTTTCAAGCTCGTCATTTTCTATCTCCATAAATACGCCAATTTACGTGATGCATTATCACAGAGCAGGCTGTGTCTAATGCATACACGGTTCCATGCAATTGCCATTCACGGGTGAAAGATATAACAGCTTTGTCATAAATGACTATAACAATACTATACAATAACATCATTTTCAGATTTGTGTAAGTGCATATTTCGAGATCGTCTTTATTTTTATTTTTTCATTTGTTTTGTTATTTTTTTTTTTTTTCTCAAACCACAGCTTTAATCGATATCATGTTTGTCAAAGCTCGTTACTATGAACCTTAATTATAACAAATATAACACAATAATTAATATAATTATATTAATTGAAATATAAGTTCTATATAATCACGCAGAGAGCATAATTACATAATTACAATTTCTCCGATCTCGGTAATATGTTATACGTTGCAAATGTATTGTGATCAATGATGTGGATTAATACAGATGGAGCATCGAATAGGAATTCAGCTCTGAAAATATGCTCGCGAGATTGGCTTTTGGCGGTAGTCTCTGTGAAGTTCCGGGGCGTTATGGCTCTCGCTTAATGGTAATCATAACGTTCTCCATTGTAAGTCAGCCTACATAAAATACTACTAATTCTTTGTAGAATGCATTACATTTCACAGGACGAGTACTTGTCAAAAGGATACTAAAATTTCAGAGAAAAACGTATTATTTTAATTTTAAGATCAGTGTTTTTTCTGTAATTTGGTTGAGAGAAAGAGAGACAGAGAGTGATTGTTTTTCGATTGAGAACCATGAGATTTATTTGATGATTGGATCAGATAAAATTATGAAATGAGAAAAACAAATTGAAGACAGCAAGACAAAAATTAATTAAAGAAGAAAAGATTAATAATGGAATGCATAAAAAAAGGCCATTGAGTGCAATTAATGTTGAACTTTCTGCCGAGTTAAATTCAGAGGTTTTGCACTTTTCAATTCATTTAAAAGAAATGTAAGTGGCATCAGAATGATAAGGAGATATACATGATCAATTTTGAAAATTTAAAGATAAATTTACTTAAAAGGGTAGATTCCTGAATTGAAGAGTATAGGCCCTGACGGAATAATCAGGTGCTATAATTATTAATAATAACATTATTCTAATTATTTCCGCATTTCCGCAGTCTTCTCAGATTTCCAGATACAGAAATCTGAGAAGGTTAAAAAAAATCTTCTTCAGTCTACACACAAATTGAACATGGGAGATATGCATGCATCTTAACAGCCAAATCCAATCAAGTTGTTACACATGAAATAAATTATAAAGAAGAAAACTGTTATATATAAGCAGTAGAAGTAAAAGGAGAAAAATTGTATCAAGTGGAATTGGTAGAAATTTAAATGATTATTTATGAGCTATTAAATGGCAAATCACAAATGCATTGAAGCAATATTTTGGTTTTAGGATCAGTAATTGATTATGATTAAAATTGAAAGGCACTAAAAATGATATACTTCTTTCAAATTGAACAGTGAACTCTCAAGCAAATTGTGAACATGTTCAAAAAATAAAAATGGATTGAAATAGGATTTTTAGAGATGAACCCAGACATGATGGCTCACTGCTAACTTGAATAGTGAAAGCAAATTTCTAAATTATGTTCTCCTCAGCAATAATTCTGTCAACTTGATCGGATCTCTGAAAATAAAATTTCAAATGAATGTCAATCAAATGTATATTTCATTCTTATTGGGGTGGGGATTTAACCTGTGAAAATAGAACCACTATAATCAGGAGAAAAATAAACCTAAACACATATAAAGGTTCTTTAAATTATTACCCATAATGTTACATAGTGTATATTTATTTTTTAATTGGGTTCAGGAGAAATTCGGTTTTGGCACAGTTTTTCAAGGAATTTAAATGTTAACTGAATATATGAAAATTTTAATAAGAAACCAGTGCTGGTGTATTATCAGATAAAGAGCTTACGTGTTCTCAAATTGGGAATCAATCCTCCAATTTCTGGACACCAAACATCACTGTGAAGAGAGAGTTCGTTATGTGCGTTATGATATCACCATCAGAACACACTTTTTACGCTCGCAATACGGTAATACGTAAACCAATCAGAAATGCGGGATAGGTAGTCTACCGTAGACCTACTCAAACTCTGTAAAAGTACAGTGCCACTTCCTTTTGCTTGCTACTTCCGATAGTCTCAGCGCCGTTGACATACACTGGCCAATAGGAATAATCCATCTATAGAGTCCATATCATTGATTGCGATTTTCATCCGCATAATAATATCTTACGATCGAAAATAAGTTAATTCAGAGCACAGCATATATTAATTAGGTGTTAGCTTGAACACTGAGTACCGTATATGTTTATTGCACAACACATTAGGTTAATTAACGTCATGTTGAGATCTCGAAATTGGTGATTCAGCTCGATAGGCAATGTGTGGTTAGTTAGACCTGCGGATTGACCGGTGTTGTGTCGTAGTGTGCTTGCTAGGAATACAAGAGAGGGGAATAAACTGCACTTTGGAGCACTTGTGAACTGCTCCACTGTCGATCTCTGTTATTCGTCTTCATCTGAGTGAGTGAGTGAGTGATGGGGTTTTACGGCTCCACCCAATCAAATCGGATAATACGGGCGCCAGAATAGAAGGCCCGGGACCGGGGTTCCCCCTTACTCTTATCAATAAATCCCAAGGGTTCTTTATCCTGCATACCACCATAGACAGTAGTACACAGCGCCCGGCCTTGTTACGCGGTTGGGCAGCACTGCAGTCGTCTTGATCTACTTTTATAATACTAGTATTTGTATTGTATCTCTCGTATCTGTCGTCTTGATCCACGCTGACATACATATGAGTATGAATATAATTATGTGAGACTCCACGGAAATTCCAAAACTCCGGATATGTTGTAGATAATTTTGTTTAGTTAGTTATTTCAGCAGAGATACACTGAAAAGCTGGACATTTTGGTGGTTGCTATAAAGAAATATTTTTATTTGAAATCAGATAACTCAAAAATGTTTATTTTGATAAAATCAATAAACAAAAGCATAAAAGTACTAGAATGGCTGTGCAATATTAATGCGCCCATTCGCAGTAGCTCGGAACATAATAGTCTATTTATAGCATAAAGCACAAGCATGTCGAGTTTTTATTGAGCTTCTCGTTTGGCCCCTTAAATCTGGCTTCAATTCTGACCAAACATGTGACCCTCATATATATTCTAGTTACTCCTTTATACTTCAATGGATAAAGGCGTTGATATGAGTGGCGTGGGCAAATTTTACCCTGTGTAATGATCCTGTTTCATGCTTCGCGATAGGTTGGATGGTAAATTATTCTAGTCAGATTTGATATTTTTAGAAAGTAGAGAGAGCAACCTTTACAGTGATACCAATATCATGTACGATAAGAGACAGTATATGGGTTGCAACAATTGAAAATCAGGATTAATGTGTCATTTCTCTCAAATAATCGATCTATTTTCTTTAGGGTTGCTTCAAATAAAAGCAACAAATCATGCATTCATTTTGTAATCTGAGTATTACTGCATATACTTTTATGGAGAAGAATGAATTCTGCATCGAATTAGTTGAAAAACTCAAAAACGTTAAACATTGCCCATGCAGCTTTCAAAACTGTCTCTAGCACTCTAGCGGCATATCCGGGGTTTTGCCGTGGAGCCCCACAATTACAGGTTATATTGCACTCAATATACATGTTTTACTCTTAGTATTATCTGCGACGTCGGTCTCCTTCGCTCCACCACAATTGCAATCAGAGATTGAATTTTCTATAGCGGCTTGCTTGATTGTTTGTTTATTCAGCCCTTTGCAAAGACACAAAATGAAAGCACTTTGAAAACGGCGGCTCGTATGATTCACGGCATTTCGGCTTTGAAATCGAATGTGTGAAGTGACAGTTAACTGATCAGCGAGCAAGTCGAGCTAGAGATCGACTCGCAAACAATCAACAGTGAATTGATAAGTGGATGCTGTAGAACTGTCATGTCGCACGCAGTACATGTAGCATAAATTACTGCTGCCCAAGGGATCAGCTACTAAGTATTTCGTTAATTCATCTACAATGTTATAAGATAGGGCTTTGGCTGGGACTCCAAAAATGTACATAATATCCGAGTTCTTAATCTTTCTTGGTCGTGACCTATTCTGGTTTACGAAAATAGATCTTTGTTTGCAATACAGTTACTGCTATGCTTATTGTTGTGTTATGAGAGCGGACTATCTCGATATTTTATAATAACGTTCAAGAAAATTGCTATACTATTCAGAGTTTGTGAAAAATATATACCCGGTAGGAAAAGTGGTACCATGAATTACACTAAGAGTGGCAATGCATATAACGATGTCCCATGACACCAACACAATTAAAATGTGTCATCCCTGACCAGTGTCCGCGTTGACTTACGCGACCTTGAGTGCTCAAGATACACCAATGCGAACCATGACTTTTGTTACGATGAAACAAATATTCAGTGTTGTCGTTTGATAACTCGTACGACTCGTATGACCCTGGATTCGGCCAGGGACAAATACGCACGAATTATATGAACAATTGAACCATAATTAATTCCTTTGAAGTATCGCGCGTTGTGATACTGGAAGTGCAAAAATAATGAATACATAAGTTTCAAAAACATTTGAAACTTTTTTTGTTCAATATACAAGTGGCTTAACAAGAGAGAACATTGGAATGTGAAAGGTCATTGCTCTCTTAAAACTGATGAACGATCACCGCGAGAGTAATGATTACGTTGCGCCACAAAGGATGGGGAAATATATATATGTAAATGGATGCAACGATTTGTCAGCGCTACAGTTATCAGGCTGCGTTGGTTTTAGTCTACAATATCGTGTTGTTTATGCACAAGAGAGTTCGATCTCATTCTCTTGTT
Organism: Capitella teleta; assembly: GCA_000328365.1. Classification (NCBI taxonomy): domain Eukaryota; kingdom Metazoa; phylum Annelida; class Polychaeta; family Capitellidae; genus Capitella; species Capitella teleta. The sequence continues at coordinate 215,030 of KB301566.1, forward strand.
ATTGCTATTGTACCAAATGACCTCAAAAAAATGGCTCACATAAAAAGCATTCTACGAATAGTCATTAAAGAAAAAAGACATTTCTGCGAGTGATCACCTCTTTCATCCTGACGTGTTGGGCTTGATAAGCAAATCTTTGAGGAATTTACCAGTCAAATATCGCTCAGGGACACGTGAGACGAATTTTGTGTTTCTGGTGAACACGTGTTAATACTAACTCGCCCGTCGTTTTGTAACAAAATCAAAAGCTAGAGCACATGGGTACGAAGAAAGAAGAGGTGCTTTAATTGAGGCATGAGGCATGAATGGGTTTTACGACTTCATTCAACTCATTTGCGTGTTACAAGCGCCAGAACAGAAATCCTGGACACAAGGGGTTCCCTTCACTCTTATCGATAAATACCATGGCTTCTTCCCTCTCCATACAACCATAGACTACATTGCCCGGTCTTGTAACGCAGTTTGGCTGCACTGCAGAGTCACCGATTAATGATAATCATAAATAAGTAAAATTTTAATTCATGATTCATGATCATAACACCCGTGGCCCGATTGGTTTTGGAATCCTGAATTTTGACCATGACGGTCAGTATAGAATTGCAGTCAAGCGGTCGAACCAGCGAAACTACTCTGTGTCCCTTGCTTTAATCAAGTATTTACCTCTGAACCACGATCAAAGCCTATTCCCATGGGCGGCAGAACCCGTATGAATTCCCTTAGAATTGGATGACATAAATTGTTCTTCGATATAATAATTGGCTCAACTACAAACAGTTATGAATGAGTGCCAATTGACCCTTTGGGGCAGCAGCCTAGGATTTGAGATCGATGGAAGGTCATCCAAAAAAGCACATTGACCAAATCAGGCATGCTTCATGTAGTTTATACGCACATTGTATAAAGATGTGAGAGCTTCTTCTGATCATTCGCATAATGTGAAATCAAGACATGATGCACGCATTGGTAAATTTGTGGGAGTGGTTGGGATGATGTTGGTGCTGATTGATCAATTCGTACTTTGATATTTCAGTCATTTACCTTTTTTGAAATAGCATTTTGGCATATCCTTGCCATATGTCGTGACGTTCTGAACCCAATCTGCATCATCCGAATGAAAAGAAGCTGTGATCAACAGTTGCAATGCGATTAAAATGCAGGATTGCTTCTCAATTCTGAACCATTTGGCCAGAAGGCAATCTTGAAGCACTTGCATGGTTTTACTGTGAACACCACTCACGTGCAGTTAAGCACCAGGTGGTCATTGATAAGGCTGATTGTAGCCCACTAGAGACAACGCCCTCAGTAACCACAAAAAGGGTCATGGTTGGGAAATTTTCTGCAAAAGGACCCACATTCCACACACGGAAGCAAAATGGTGCCTGGATGTAAGCACCAGCTGAACTGGGCTCAATTACAATACAAGTGTTTAGGAATAATAGGTGTAATGAGTAAACCCAGCATGATAACATCTGTAATTAACTCATGCTAACTATTTCAATTGATTTCTATTCATCCTTCAGCCTTTCAGGGAGCTACTGCGTCAGTGGCATTTCCTTAGTGCCTTTGCGTAGCCCCCTGACACTGTATATAATTTGTGTATATAATCTACTGTAATCTGTTCTTTTTTTCCTGTGTTTTATACAGTGTAAAATAAAAATTTATTCTCTCTTCTCTATCTCTCCTTCCTCACGAGGGTCTTGACTACATATATATTACGACTGCGGACATCCACGCCTGGTCCTTTATTGGCTGAACATTTTGTAAAATATATGCTTGGCGGGCATATGTATACATTATTATTATTTTTTTTTTTTGTATCTTTTGCAAGGTGGGGGGTCGGTTTCTTGTAATCAGTCTTTCACGGAATGGCGACACGTTATAGAGATCTTATAATGGAAAAAAGTGGGGAAAAAGGTAAACAAAAAAAATCGACACTTTCATATAGAACATTGAATATAATGAATATTATTTTGTTCCGCCGACAGACATACTCGTGAATGTATTGTCATGATTGTCAGGTAGAAAATGTATAATGAAGACAATCCCCCCTGGTAACATCCTACTCAGAATTACAGCCAATCCCTCGTTCCCTTTGTGGAAGCCAGCCTTTGTTTAATCCGACCCCATCTACTTAGCTCCAGGGGGCTCAACTCATGTCACAGGGCGTTTGCCTCAGATTAATCACGTTCTTAAAATGAATCAGAGTTACAGTTCGCCACACATTCCGAGCAGCACAGTGGATATGAGTTCGATAACCTGTTTGATGGCTCAAGGGCAGAAGCATTGGGTGCGGGTTTATTTTCTTTAAATCATTTGGTGAAAGGCGGTTGCATAAATATTACCCTTACATAACAACTACCTAACTAACTACCTAATATTTATATATATATATATATATATATATATATATATAT
>KB301566.1:217493-249333 GCA_000328365.1 Capitella teleta
TAGTTAGGTAATTGTTATGTAAGTGTAATATTTAATATTCATGAGATGCAAGATTCATAAATATCTGACTACAAGAACCGACATAATTTTTGCAGCTTAATATCTTGAAAATATCAATGTTTTTAACAGCAAGAGCATGAAAATGGCTCTGTGTTGAAGGAGGTATAATCTAGATTCGTCTATTAAACAAGCTTAAGAACATATTTGGTGCCTAATTTTTGTATTATAGTGTGCATAAATGGTTAAACTAACAACATTTGTCATAAACATGTGATGCCCAAAATAGATCCCGAACTATAGTCTTGGGCTAATGTCTCAACAGCCACAATAAATTTTGTCGACATCGGCCTAACTTTGGCGTGTGACATGTTTAGAACGTACATGACTAATTAACTACGGAGATCTGGGCAACATAACTTAACTGGATTAAAAAAAAAAGCAATATATCTTCTTTTTCTTCGGAGATGAAGATTAAAAAAATAAATAAAAATAAATAACAAAATACCAACAACAACAACCTTGGTTATTGATAATTAACTTGGTTTGATTGGCAAAACAATCGACAATTAAGGGGTCAAAATTGGAATGTTTGATTTTCAGATATTCCCAGTCATTTGGCTCACACGCCAATAATTCATGAGAGGATTTTTGGGTCAAATTTCTCTATGAGACTATCAACCTTGCCCTGTGGGATGTTGTAACAGCCCCGAATCACTTATCTACTATTGTCGGGAGACGGAAGACGGTGAGGCATTTCTGACTGAGACGCGATATAATTATTTTGTGATAAATCCTTCTTAGGTCAATAAAAATGTGAAATAAATTAAAGTTCTTAGATCGGTAGAAACATCGAAGACAATATTTAGACAATGCGGGTGTTCGGCGTTTTTGTTGATCACAGAAACCATTTTCAACAGTTAAATATCGGCTTTTGCCTATGGAAGGTTTGGGGAAATGAACAACAGATGAGAATGCAGAGGTCATTCATTTTGCTCAAAATGGCGGAGCGAAAACGAGTGCAAGCAAAAACTGCGTTTAGAATGATCAACCGTATGTGGCCATTGGTCACTGCTTTATATATATACCTTGCGCATAATCGTTCAAGTGCTGGTCTATAAAGTTACACAGCTAGAATTATAGATACGAGACATGCATTTGGAACCGCCATGGGTGGCGCAAAATTGCAGTTCCAGCTGAATGAGCTACTCGGTGCCCTTGTTAACCGATTCAAGTGGTATTGTTTAAACCACAAAAGGACCTAAAAAATTTTTTTCTGAAGAGTTGCATAAACTAAATTTGAATGTTGGCCTTATTGATGTAGCGATTTAATATTGTGTTTTTTTTTTTTTTTTTATTAGCGTTATTTTGTCATGGTTAGCCCTGAAGCCAAACCATTCAATTGAGTTAACCATTAAACAAATTGATCATTGTCTAACGGTATGTCACACCCTTTGTTATTTTTCAAACCTCTGATTGAATGAGTAGGGCCGATACTTGTTCGCTATACTTGATACAATCCCATGTGCCCAAACCTTCCCAATGAGAGCGAGTGGCTGGCCTCCGAAAGCAATTCTTCGTTCTCAGTAGGCCAATCTGTATCACACAATCCACTTCATTGTTCTTAGGCTGCCCAAAAATGTAGGCACGGTAATTCATACAAATAGAATGTTAGAAATATTGCAGAAACTATTAGCAAAGCTGTTGTCTATGTAGACGGAGAGGTAAGTGTCGTGCTTATCGAAGTGACAATATCCTGTTTTATCCTCGAATTAAGCTTTGTCGATCACGCGGAGCAGGATTTCTACTAATTTCTGGGAAACACTACCAGCTGCGCCAACGATATCTTCTCATTCGCTTTCGTTGTGTGCGCCACAAACAATTGTTATGGAAATAAACATTTGTGATTGTGAATCGGATGCTGTCTATCAGTAGGATTGTTTTTTGTGGGCTCGGTAATTCATACCAATAGAATGTTAGAAATATAGCAGCAACAAAAGCGTTGATTGTTTTGAAACCAATTCTTTTAGCAGACTAGATCTTTCTACAATAAAATACAATTATTACAAATGTGTGTCAATATGCACAATGTAATGTACTTTCGAAGGTTCTCATGCAGAATCGAAATAATTCATTCATCGGCACGAACAAAAATCGTTCCTTCGCGAAGGTGTTTTGTTGAAAAGAGACAACTCCGTCTACCACAAATATTTGCAGTCACTCAACTCGTAGAAGATGTTCTATTTCGATGAATATTCTCACTCGAAAACTCTATCTGTTTGTCTGTAAAGAACAATACTTGATTACTTGAAATTGATCTTTGGCTGACTGAAGAGTCGCCTACGGCGAAGAAGCTCAATGGAATTATATATGTGCAATCTGGGTAGCAATTAGTCCCAGATACATTATGAAAGAAGCCGCTTGCATCTGAAGTCCGTGGTCCATTCGTTCAGAGTGAATTCTTTCCATTATTTGGTATTACTCTCGCGGGATTTGTAAGTTTCGAAGACGGCAGTGATTGTTTCTCTTTGTAATTCATTGAATTCGCTCGCCATTGCGCTGTTCAATCGAGTGTGCAGACAACGAATAGAGCAGTGTAAACCATATAATCATCAAAGAGTAGCTAGAATGATTATATGGAACACGTGATTGGTCAGAATTGAAGCTTGAGTTAATGGGAACATTTTGTTGAATGTCCATTAGAAAAACTCAATGAAAACTCGACATGCTGGTGCTTTATTATATACTCCCCTTAAATGTCAAACTATCGTGAATAGGCGCTTCAACATTGCACTGGTTGTATGATGTAAACCAATCGAAATAAATCAATCCGAATGGCGCAAAATGGTCGGTATGTGTAAACAACTCAGATGTAAGGATTGCTTAAACATTTGTTTGGACACATTTCTTGGAATAAGTTGATCACTCCACCCTTTCAAATAACGTACCACCACATGACACAAAAAAAAAAAAAAAAAAAAAAAAAAAAAAAAACAACCCGCAAAATGTGGTTTAATAACAGGGACAATATTTCGTGACGATATAATATTGGCCAACCAAGCAGTGGACCACGAATTTTCATCGATGGAGTCGCGCGTGTGTGAACTTAGCCATGCCAAAGGTCGACTTTTTCGCCCGATCAATATTTTTGTAGGGAATAGGAAAGTGTAACGGCTCAACTCATCTCCAGCCATCTCATTTCATGCCATTCTATCGTGATCACCTCATGAACTCTTGCCGCAATTCATTGCTCGAATATAACAGACATTTTTATTCGAATCTCTAATAACGTGTCTTATGTCGATGACTCGATTATGTTATGATCGAGATGTTGGTTATCAACGTTATAATGTAGAGAGAGAGAGAGAGAGAGTGAAAATATCAAAATGGTTAACTACATTACATTATTTTTAATGTGATGTTTGAGCGAAATTTTTAATAATAATTTTTATTGACATAAACTCGAAACGCGCAGTTCTCCCTGGAGCAATGTCAATAAAAATTATTAATAGGCATACTACGATAAATGTTTGTGATTGTAAATAACATACCCTAAAACGCCGGCTTTAAGTAACAACAACAACAACAAAAAAATAAAAAATAAAAAATAAAAAAATAAAAAAATACATACATACATCTTGATGCCAAGTCAACATTACTGATCTTTCTACTATGAAATACATGGCACGTGAATCAAGAAATCGGCGCCGGGTACGCGATTAAATGAACGTGACAAAGCATCTGCATGAAATCGACAGATCTTGACGACGGACATGCTGACAATGCAAATACATCTCTTTTGATGTAGACACCGTTGAACAATACAAATCAATCGAATGACTCGACCATGAAATGTTTCTGAGGTACTTTTTTGTTTACTGATACAGCATGCTGTATTATACATTCGAATATAATATACAAAGGGAAATTATATTATGATGGGGACTTATCGTCACAACGAATAACGCGGTAAGGTTTAATGTTAATCAGCTTATCAGTAGTTTTGCAAAGAACCTTTCTTCAAAATGAGCTTCTTCTGCATAGCTGTAGTGGGGGCCCTGTAGTTGCCTTAGTGCGTTAGCCTCAGATTTATCGCTTTCTTGGAATGATCCATGGTTCCCGTTTGTCACAACAAATGCGATTGTACAGCAGCATGCAGTGAGACAGACGGAGCAAAGCCCGATTTTGGCGCTGACTCAACATATCTCCCTACTTTAATATATTTCATTTTTACATGCACGCGCGTATCAACCGGACAATTGCAAGGGCAAAAGGCAATGCAGTCAAGTGTGCCCTATATGTGTATTAGTACGCCATCGGCAAATTGTATAAAATTTTAATAGACAATATTATGCATTGAGGGTTACAATTTAGCGACTTGTCTGTCAGTCTGAGGTTGCATTGTTTTTCAATTCAGAATATTTTTTAAAATTTTGTTTCCTACTCAGACAGCTAAAGTCCACAAGTGTGGAATTTTGGGGTTCTAGCTGCCTAACACGCTGGGATTCAGCCATGTTATCAAAATGCTTCTCATCCGCCGCCACGACCGAATTGTAATAATTTACATTTATTGTCGTGATGAACCTGACCTACAGGGTCGTACAAATTGATGATGCGCTAAATTGCAGAATCATGAGGCTGAGAGAGAGAGGGGTGTCGTTTAATTCCAATTAATTAGATGGAGTGGCATCATTGTATGCCATATTTTCACATTCAGCGATCTTGACTGGTCGTTATATCCATACCGAGGTTAAAGAGCAACAAGTTAAGGTTCCGAATACTCTGGTCGTATGGTACTCTTTTTGGTACGCAATATGTAGGTTAATGCAACCCAATTATACAGTAGCACATGCTGTGATCCCGCTAATGTCCGAGCAAAGTAAGTGGTTTTATCTCACACATCTGTTACTGCAGATTACTGTCCAATGAATTGCTCATATTGGCCTCTGCCCTGCTATATATTAGCCATGCGTTCACCTTGAACCCTAAAGCAACCCTGTTAGTGATCGTCGCCTTGTTCTTCTGGCTCCCCAAAGGGTCATCCATCCTTTATGTCAGCCTCTCTCAACTGCACTATTCATCAACATGCCCCGGATCTCATCTCTGTAGAATTCCAACCTGTTGATTCAGTGAGCATTGGACACCTGTTCTATCTTGTAAATATCCTTCATTTAAATTGCATTCGCGATCACGGAAAAAAAAAACAACACTGTTCAAACATTGTCTCCTAGTACAACTGGAACACGTTCATGGTTTTTCTCTGGAGGGAATGAAGGCATTCTAATTGAATCTACAGCGAACAAAACAGCAATCATATCCAATGGCATCTTTGTTCTCCTAGACTGGAAACCGTGACATTCGGGGCTAATCATGATGAATACGAGTATTGTGCATTGCGCTGCACATGAGTTTCTATTTACAATTACTGTAACCAAAAAACCTCAATTCAAGTCAGAAAGTCAATTTCAGTCGTGACAGCTAACAGTAAGTTTTATCTCTGCTCAGATTTGAGAAGCTTTTAGATGTTCTTCGGCGGGAGGGGGGGGGGGGGGGGGGATGTAGCGCTTCCACTGTCATGACGTCGTGTCTTAAGAGAAGTGTATCTCCCTCGAACGGATCACAAAAAATTCGTTACTCGTATAGTATTCAAGGTAGTAAGGATTGCAACCGATATTGATTAATACATGGAACATGCTATCAATTTTCATATTTACATTAACCTGCACTGACCAACATGCTGACCACAAGGAAAGTGGGCAGTTTATTGTTGTTGTTGTTTTACATGTCGAATTTTGGTTTAATTTAGTTTAGTTTAGTTTTTCTCCCAACTCCGCAGCACCGATTTCCGTCTGCATTGAACGAATCCTTGTTGGCATATCAATGGACATTAATTGTGAATTTGTGATAGCTAGAAAATAAATGAATGGTAACCTCGTTCACGGTATCATGCATGACACGATTATCAATTCTACGAAGCTTTGCCGAATTATGTGCCATCAAAGTGATAATCGTGCCATGCATGTTATCGTGAAACGAGGTCACTTATTTTCTAGCTATCACAATTGCACAGTTAATATTTAGTGTATCATAGAAAAATACACTGAGAATATCATGATCGTATTTTCCATTGTTTCCATGAATGCACAGCACGTAGATGAAAAACCCTGCAGGTTGGCCTTTACTTCATTGCATCATGTCAATGATGCTCAGGCATAACCGGTTCAACTACAAAGAGAATCACCTTTAAATGATCAACTGCAATTGAGCCTCTCGGGTATTCACCGGATATGAGCAAGTTGAATGTCCTTAGGCGAAGTGAAACTATACTGTAATTACAAATACAATTTGAGTGCATTGACTCATTATTTTATGTAATTGGATGGAGCAGCTCAATGTACCAAACCATCACTCGTAACATTAGTAACATATTATTAATATGTTAATATAGCATAACAATTAAACCACACGAAACTTTTCAGACACAACTCCAATACTGACACAGCGTGAGAATGAATTAGGGAAGCGATCCTGACCATGATTTAGCGCATTAAAACTTTATTCTATAATTATACATTTTACGCCATAAAATTGAATAAGTTATTATTATTATTATTATTATTATTATTATTATTATTATTATTATTATTATTATTATTATTATTATTATTATTATTATTATTATTATTATTATTATTATTATTATTATTATTATTATTATTATTATTGTCATTGATACGGGACGGTAAAATTGATGTTGGAACAATGACACACGTAGGACCCTAAAACATTGCATCAAAATCAATTATTGAATACGTTTAGCGAGTAAATGGGTTAAGCGTCATCTGCTGTAATACGTGTGCAATAAATCTACGTGTTTCCTTTTAGAATGTCATCTCGAAACTTGGCCTACAAAGTGCTTCCTGGAATGAAAACCACTCAGCGTGCAATTAAGTTCCAGGTGCTTGCTGATGGGACTATTTGTTATTCACTAGAGGCACACTGAAATGACCACAATAAAGGTCATTATCTTTTCCAGGCAAATTGCGAGCACAGCATGTCCATTAAACCCGTACTTCCGGGGCATTTTAGCTGACGGTCGTCAAAAATACTAGTTAATTGTCCACTCTCTGTTTCGTCCGTCAAACTTGTATTGCCACCTACAGTTAGTGTGTAATAGTATGTAGTTCAGTGTTTATGAATTTGTTGTTTACTCAAGTTACTGGCAACCAGACGGAGGGATTTTTTATATTAAGCCTTGAACTCATTGACCTTCAGAGTTCTAATTTCATCTTAACAATTACTGTACTATATTCTTTTTATCATAATCCATGCATCATACTATCAGGAGGTCATCTTGGGCTGTATAAAAGTACGACGTTTCTGGTGGCCAAAACAATATGGTCAATTCAGTTAGGGATTGTGTCGCCAATGTGTCAATTTAAAGGAATAACCTACAAGTCCATCTAAAAACACTACTCATGACGAGTATCCCTGTGCCAGCAAAGGCCTGGTACTAGGTGAATCATAATTCAGAACACTGTAGTTATGTCCTGACAGAAATTTGTTGTCTGTTCTTAAGAAATATTGCATTGCTAATTTGCAAGAATTTATTATTTAATGCTTTTTATACTGTTGTAAACAGACGTCGTCATAAGACTATTCATCCTAGTATAGTTTCACTGGGACTACTATTTCTAACGGTAGGACCATATGCCCTAGGAATAATAGTCTGCCGGACTAGTATTCCTAACACATACAAACCACGACTTAGAGTCCACCGGACTACCTATTCAGGGGACTATAGAGACTAGTACACCGGCAGTGTACGTGGCCTCTCATGATAATGCCCCACTTAACTCTTCACCTCAGTCTTTGCATCTCTGTGATTGATTGAGCTGAAGAGGAAACGGACGACATTTGCGTTGCACCAAATGATGGAGCGATCAGTTTTCTCGACAACGCGTACAATCGAAAACTGTGTTAATACTTCTCAGTCCTCTCTGACCATCGGTCACTTTTATTCATGTGTAGACATCAGCTCAACTGTTAACACAATTGCGTGAGATCTGCTTGCATAGCCTTTGTACTGGATTTTTGGGTATTCAGAAGAAGTTAGTTTCCGCGTATCTACTTGACCCGCATGCAAATATACAATGACACTTGGATGTTTTTGACTTGACTAATAACTAGTTACCATGGTCATCTCCAAAAACGACAGGCACACCAACATGCAATTTGAAGATGAATGACTCCACACTGGTTCAGGTTGAGAAGTTTAAATATCCTGGTTCCACAATCTACAGCGACGGAAGATCTGCACAGGAAGTAAGAATACGAATTGCACAATCAAAGAGTGCATTTGCAGATCTATCCAAAATACTGAACCACCCTCGAATTCCCATGATTATCAGAAGGAGAGTACTGAACTGCTATGTCATTCCAATAATAACATAGCATAAACTAATAAATTGTCGAAATTAATAAAATTCCGAACAAGGGTCACTATACTTACGACTATGCTGCATAACCATTCACCCATGCGATACGACATTACTATATACTAATGGGGTATGTACTGACAGGGCAGAGTTGCAAGTGTCACGTAGGTACCTCGTTCGTTTATTTGTCCTGGCAGATGGTCAAACGGAATGACCATCCTTGAGACTTTAGGTCAGTGCCCTCTGCATGTGGGCGATTGTTAATGGTCGTTTCGGATCTAAATGCAATCTCTAACAACCTCTCAATAGCGCCAGTGCAAGTGTGTTGTTGAGAACAAATAAAAACCAGTAAGGACATTAGTTTTGAAATTGGGATTGAAACTTGCAATAATAATTAAAGGCACATGTGTTGAAACAGTGGTAGTAAGTAACACACGGCAACTAAGAATCTCTAGAATTTTAGGACACTCCCAGTCGGTGGGTTTATCCCCGTTGAACAAAAATTAACTTCTTCACAAGGTATACAGTAAGTTCTGTTCTGTCATTCTCTATATATAATTATTATTAATTATGACACTCCTGCAAACGGATAATTTGGAAACTGAATCTGACTGAGGCCATGGTTGATTTCCAAGTTCTTGGCTGCAAACTAAGGATTGCCTCAGACCTCTGTAGCGACCTGCGTTTATGTAACAATTACTGACGGGAGTGTCATTGCGTCAATGTGTTAAGATAAGATAAGATAATATAATACATCTTTTCATTTGTCTTAATGTTGAAGATAAACTTATTCTCAGAAGGCATCCTATTAATAAAGTGAGCGAACATATTCCAAAGGGTTAACATTCCATTTAGAATTGCAATTGTCTTGCTCATAATTATGGATGAGCTATCGAGAAACTGAAAAGACGCCGAAATAATGGAGATGGGGATACTGATACATAGACCACTCGTTGGAAATAGGAGTTCTTTTACCTTAGACTTTTTCAAATAATATACCTGGCAATGCCACAAAGGTCCCGTTGCTGATGCATAATTTCTTAACTTGGGCCATTGAATCTGTTACATAACTAATCAACATTTTGTGGTTTGATGCATAATTAGGGCATCGATACACCGTGCCGCGTGAGCTGGTTTGGACGCAGTGTCATCAATCGCCTATAAAGTAATCTGCGGAAGCAATAATTATCTTAATCCCATGCTTTGGGACCATTTGGGTTAAGAACACTCTGGCTGAACAGAACTCTGACTCTTGTCATTGAATTCTCATTCCATTTCATCTGTCCATCTCATTGCTTATGCATTGAAAACAGTGTTTCTCTATTACCACTCACCCAATTCCAGTTCGGGCCTCGAGGTAATGCTCACTGTACACTTGTCTCAATGAGACGTTTGCCTAACGGTGGCAATTACATGAGAATGACTTGCTATACATTAACAGCGCTTGATTCTTACATTAGTGTTCATTAATGCAATATGGTTGGATCAACAACATTATGAGCGCTGACGTTAACAGTCAAGTGGGAAAATTTACATATTTGCAAAGGAGACAAATCGAGTCTGTGTATGGGGTGATTTGATTCAGTCAATGATGCTTCAAAACGGGAGGGAGAGGGACCGGACGAAATTACAACATAATTTATTTTTAGTATACCCGATGCAGAATTGAAAGCTGCACATATATATATCCAAAATCCGCTAAAATCAAATACGGAAAATACCTAAAATTGCGTATGAAATCAGGTCATTGGGTAAAAAAGGGTTTAGTGTGTGTTCTCGGAGGTATCATTTATGACATGGTAGAACCAATATTTACCACTGTCATTGTGCCCAAAATGCTGAATAGGTATTACGTACTTTCAAGGAATGATCCAGTATAACACGTGATTTCCCGCTACATCTTCACCCATATTGTCAAAGTTTCTTTCGATAGAGGCTTGCAACTTACATCAGAATGTAGCCCACGCAATTTACAATACTTGCACATCAAATATATTGAATGCATAGTTAACCATACTGGAACAAAATCCAAATTACTTACCCTGCCCCCTAAATACTGACCCCCTTAATATCATTACTATTATAATTTAACGTTATAGTTCAAATTTTGTTTCCAATAATTAAAACTAATTGCAATTTGTAACCCCAAATTTGCAGCATAGTAAATATTATTGATGTTTTTCTCTACAAATCAAACAGCTGAACATCATATACGAAATCCGCTGGATTCCGCGTAGCAAAGAGTACCTGAAACTAATTAAGTTTTGCCCTTCAGGTGAATTTGATGATATTGTCAAAATTGTGGTTTTTAACCAATTCAAAAGCATTCTTGCATATGATGCTAATACATGATCTATATATCGGCCTTAACTTGTGTAGTTATAATAATATGTTTGATCAGAATAATTGCTGAATTATACGAGGAAAACTCGTTTTCAGAGATCCATTTCAAGACTTGGTCATCACATTTGCATTTGTATCACAAGATGTATTGAATGTAGAGACTTGAAATGTTCAATAAGAAATAACCCGACTAATTATGCATATATCCATGTAAAATATAGTAAATATAGTTATAGAGATAAATAAATAATAGCAAAATTCCTCACCCTACCCCCTAATTATTGTCTTTGGCTGCTTTGTGTATTTTTCTAATAAATATTTCCTGTCTATATAAGCCCTCTATTGACTGGACTAATTTGTCAAGCATGCAATTGCATTTCGATGATGCGTTTTTCCCGTTTTTGGGCATACGCTTGTCTATTTACAACTTGCGTGTGAGTTCGATGAACCATGCAGTGAGATTTCAAGCATTGTAAAATCATAAGCATTCTGATCGAGTACTATATCCACAATGACAAATCCACAAGTTGAAAAACTTGTAGGAACGACCAAGACGTCAAATTTAAAATATTGTTCCAACAATGTACCATCGTACAGCTATATCCCTGGTTTCGCATATATAGAAAGACTACTAAGTCCTGTTGTCAACAAAATAATGCTCTGAGTCTAGGCGTCAACTAAATGGTATGCATAAAAACTGAGTTGGCACAATATCACGATTCCATGCTTTAGTGGCGCTTCGGAGCTGCTCTAAAATATTCGCTCCCAAATAACTCGGCAATTGAGGAGTGTTGACGATAATATTGAAAGATGTTTGCATGTTTTGGTGGCGCCATTGGTGTGAAAGTTATGTCAAATATACAAAGGAAACGATGTCGAACGATAAAATTTAGGGATAGTCGTCAAGTTTGCATGAAAAGCTAAATAGAGCTTTTCGTATGACTCCCCAACGATACAGAGTGAGTGATGAGTGAGTGATGGGGTTTTACGGCTCCACCCAACCCATTCGGGTGATACGGGCACCAGAACAGAATGCCCGGGACCGGGGTTTCTCCCTACTCTTATCGATAAATCCCAAGGGTTCTTTATCCTGCATACCACCATAGACAGTAGTACACAGCGCCCGGCCTTGTTACGCAGTTGGGCAGCACTGCAGAGTCACTGAAGAATCACAATTGTAATTCACAATCATAACACCCGTGGCCCGATCGGGTCTCGAACCCGGGACCTCGACCCCCACAGTCTTCATAGGATTGCAGACAGCAGTTTAACCCACTGTGCTATTTCCAACGGCTATTTCTTACGACGTTAGCCATAGTTAATATCATTATTCTCAATCCTTTCCACTCAGTTGCTCATGTAATGTATAATGTGCAAATATGGTTCATAATAATTATAACATATACAGCTAGCCATCTGTTCTTTAGGATATACATATAAGTCAATATTAAGTACAGGATATAAATGATATCATTGCATGATTATGCTTTTGATTTATCCATACATACTAAATTATATAATACTGAGTCGGTGTCTAACTGTGCTTACGAAAGCCAATAACGCAAGTATATGTAGGTATGGATCATGAAGGATCAGCTGAAGAGGTTTGCGGAAGGCATTTGCGCTGCAAGCATTTATTGGGAACTGTTGGTTCGCGCATTTAGGCTGTCAAAAGCGGCTTAAATGATATGTTTAATCCTTCACAAAGCACATACCTTGAGGCTGAGCCATGAAAAATGCAATCCATTTTCTCTAACATGACATAATATAAGAATGTATGGAATGTGATCATCCGTATTATCCAGGCATTCAATACTGCTCTCTGATTAGCTTAACTTGCCTCAAACCAGATAAAGCTATTAATGAGGCATGCCTGTCAAGTTTTATGACATAATCCATTGTTCCAAAATATTGCTGCTTATAAGCTTTGCTGCTACCTCTTGGCATGCGTAAGAAATGCAAAGTATCCGCTGTCTGGTAATTAAAGCATCGATTCCCAACTTTTAAGTGATTGAGATTGGGTGTACTGAATATTATGTTGTCATTTATGTCGTACGTGGTTCGTTCGAAGCACATGTGTCAACCAAACATGATGGCATTGACATGTGCTGACCCACCTTATGCAAGCCTGGGATCATTCAGAAATTAATTGTATAAATGGCTCAAGGTGGTTTAGTGCATGAAGTAAAGTCCGCGTGAATGTGCCGAAATGAACGACCCTTTCATTTGCACAATCCCGCCTCTGTTTATTCGAGTAAGCGTTGAAACCGAGTCCACCGTAAAAATCAAGCGAACCACGATTCTTGTCTTTGGCCATAAGAGGCGTGGTGTGATAAGTAATATGCATTCTAACGCCAGTAATAATATCATGTCCTTGGATAATACACCTTTTCTGACCCAGTGCACCTTGATCCAGTTAATACATCTCACAAGCCCTGGGTCAAGTTTCAGCGATATTCCAATATGTTATCTGTTGCAATTGACACACATGTAATCGACGACCTACAGCATGGACAGTCATGCAACGCAATATCTTCTCATGAGACAATATCGTTTCTATATTAAACTTCTTTTCGTCTTTAAATCAGATTGGGACCTCGAGACTCAACTTTTTTTTTCCCTTGGGTATTATAATTCTTTTTGTATTGAACCTGAAAAACCCACAGTTGGCTAAATTATCACCAGCCTTGCGGGTAGATATGCCCTTAATTGGATAACGGTGGCCAAACTAGTGCTGAATCAGTATATGGCCATTTGTACGTTTAAGGTTCTTGCCCTGAGGGCCTTATATCTTAAGAGTTACGACGTCAGTCCTTTTGTTGTTGTAGAGAAACAAAGGACACGCTGACGCACGACGCAGCAAACGTGCCTGCTTGAATGTAAACTAAAATCGTTGCGTCACACCATAGTAAACAGTTTAGCTGAAAATAATGTACCCAACTGCTTATACAGCTAAACCAAACATTTTGATAACGGGCATCGTCCAAATTAAATGTTTTAAGGGTTGACTGCACCTAGTTGCTATCTCTTTAATTTTATGCTCATTTTGATTGTGCTCTATAAACTGAATTTAGAGATCTGGACAACTATTTATCATATAATTGCTTTGTTGCATGACAAAATTTTTACACAAGAACGTGAAACTGTAGGTCGTTGATCCCAACACAGTTACGCGATCAGTAATTGGCCTTGTACGTTTGTACCACGTTAATTGTGCACTATAATTGCATTTAGACAATTCACCCTTGGATTTATCATTAGCCTTTAAGAAGTTTATCTGCGGTCATTTAGTGAGCGTCAGATAAAACTGGCCAATTACGTCATATCACGTGAATGCTCAATTGCAATTTCATCAGATTGCAATCGCTGTTAATTGAGTGTGTATGCATCTGATCTACATCCACTGATATGTCTGTCCTCCCCTCCATCCGAGATAATAAGGGTACAGACAAGTATCACGATATAGATCAGTTGATACATTAACTGGATGACATTATAGCTGAAGCAAATAATCACCATGTTAACGTATAGTCCTGGCAACCATACATGTGAACCAACTCCAAAAAATCATATAATAAACATTTTCTGATGGTTTAGATTACGAAACGAATAGTGGTATATTTATCCTGGTAAGCTCGTTCATGTTTCGTGGGCCTTCACCATAAGCAACTGCGCTAATAGATCACTATTGATCAGATAGGCGTGGTATGAAGTTCACAGGCTGCAAATCTGAATCAACAAAACAGCGTATGTCTTTCAGTCCTGCTTAAGTGCAATATTGTAACACCATTGAAGTTATTGACTGTGGAGTCATTCAGTGCACTGGAGATCGATGAAAAGCAGAGTGCGGCAATAACTTTACACGGCCTGCAAAACGATGCTCGTAAAATATGCTGTGATGTAACATTGAAGCCCACGTGCTTAGCTCGAGTGAAGATAAGATGTGGAAGAATCAATACCAATCTTTAGTTTTTCTCCTGCATATTTATTGCCTTGCCGAGCGAGCAGGGTTTGCTCCTCAAAGAACACTGGAGACATTTCCCAGAAAAGTGTTCATTTCATGACTCACTCATACGAATTGTGTCAAGTCAGCCATGCGTGTGATACCCAAGAAACCAAATTCGACACAAGGATGTATCGCCGAAGAAAACAAAAGAACAAACAACTTATGCCGAACTAAGTGGACTCAAAATCTTGTGACTATTTCCTTTGGCCAATTTAGCTAGATGTAAGCAACTGAACACTCGTTAGCCAAACTAACATCCATAAAGACCAGGTTAATGTCGGCCTCAAGATGAATCAGATGCATGGATTGATCAGCTTAAGAACGACTGTATCACACTCGGAATGGTATATTTTATGACACTTTTAATGTGGTTTCGTTGTTGGATTCGATTCGATCTTATTCATCTGCAAAGCTGAAATAAAAGCTTCCTTTCAATCCCGAATTAATCAATATCGCTCATTTCTTTTGAAGTTGTAATCATTGATTACCTCAATTGATTAATTGAACGATGAATTGGGCTCATATCATCTCACCAACTTTTGTAATTGATGATGCATTGCCACTAACAAAGCCATTTCTCTCTCAAGAGCGATTGATGTGAGCATGTCAACCATAATGATCACACATTCAGGACATGTATTCATGTTCGTATTTCCTTTCATATGTCAGTAGGTCATCGATTACTTCGGTGTCAATTGCAAACCGCTATTAGAAAATGCTCCTTGACCTGGTGCCCTCGGTGATGCATTGACAAGATGAGTTGACGACAGTACTACCATCCTGATGATGCTTGCTGTGTCCACTGATTTATGTATTTCACGCATGCAACTAGACGACCAATCAAGAGAACACCAGGAAGTGCTCACTGGATGGAGCATCCGGGCAGCCAATCAGCAAATCGCAACACAACAGAAATTTTGTTATTCCAATTATGTCCATGCTTAGGGATGGCACTTCTCATTGCTGATGTCAACTCGATTAGCGCTGTTGATTAAGAGTGCTAATCGAGGAGGTTGGTATGGGTGGGTATACTTGTATAACGCTGTTTATTTGGCATATATCGAGCTGTGATGTCTTGCGTTCCGTTTACTCATTGTTTATAACTTTGGGGAAGAAACGAGGTGGTTAGATACAATTAGTCTTAACGACTTACACGACAGGAGTGGGACATGTATCAGAGGATTTAATGCTATGAAAACAAATATTCCATAACACATGTTGGAGCTCTGGTGAGGAATAACATGCCATAAACATTATGCTAATAGCCTGATGAGTAACGCGCTGTCAATTTAGGCTGCGATTGTTCATCACAATCAGAATTATGATAACGGGACTTTCTCTAACTTGATTGAACATAGGGTTCATTCACCCGCAGATTACCATACCAACATGAAACTACACATAGCCTTCACAGGTGTACTCACTACATGAGGATCACAAGGATAGATTTGCTCCCAGCAAACAAACGCGAGATGCATAATTGGTTGCTGCAACGTTGTGAGTGATATATATTCCTAACAGAAAACTCCAGTTACTCAGCAAACGAGTGGACTACAATGCCCCATCATTTTAGTTTTCCTCGAATTTGTGTCCCAGAGATATTGTTAACGACTTCTTCAGCGACAACCAATATATGTTATTCCCTTTAAAAGCATACAGAGTTGAGACCGTGTTTAATTACATCCATTCGCCTTCCTAATTTCATCGCCGGAGGCATAATGCCTTAGGCACAGTACCCACCCTCCTCCCATTACCTTTTGCCTTTGTGTTGTTTTTGATTGCAATCTACGCCATATGAATATAGAGTCTCGAGTGTCTTTCTGATGTTCAAAATATTGTTCTTAATGATTTAGTTACCTTTCAGTTTGTTCGGTATACGTATAATTTAAAGGCAGTAAAATTGTGTTGAGTGATATAATAGCAATACAAGAGGGTAACGCGTGTGCTGCAATGAGTCTAGCGTATATCTCAGCCGAGTGCTCATCTATTGGATGAGGCATTATTTACGAGATTTGATACAAAAGCACGCTCATGTAAATAGCATTGCAGATACCTTATGAGAATGGAAATTTGATTTACAACAATGGTTCTGTCGACAGAGTTCTGCTGAAGCAGGGAGCATAAGTTTGTCAGCAATGCTACCGAGAACCACTCGTTCCTTTGGGGCGCCTCGGTTGAAGTGCAAATTCGACGAAAAGACCAACATAGGGAACAATGAATCTGCATGTGTTATACAAAGGATAACTTAGATGCGTCCATTAGGGAATCCTTCTGAGGGCGATACAATTTTATGAAGGTGTCTGGACCGAAATATTTGTACATGAGGCGTGAGTGTTTTTGTGGAGCAGACATGAAGATAAAATTAGCAGATACTCAAAAGCAGATATTCAAATAAATAAATATAATAAATTTATGAAAAAACCTAGTCATTCAGGGTAAGCCACCTAAGACTAAGAAGCCCATAATCTAGTGGCGGTTACTTACCCAATGAAAAAAAAAATGTAACATAAGAAACATGATAAAGAAACACAATTAATACAAATCACAAAAGCAGCTAACACAGGGTGGGAGCTCAAAATAATCACCAGACACGGATTATACCGGATAATGCACCTACTGTTATATTTGTGAACACAAGCTCTCAAATGTTATAATATTGCAGATATTCAAATATTCATACTAATTTAAAAGTAATATCACCAACAAAGTACTTATTTAGTATGCATCTGTCTCCTCCATAACTGTCATATTGTGTATATCTAAGCATAACGAGTAACGATCATTATAATAGGAAGCGTATAATGCATACATGATGACATAAAAGGACATAAAATGATTGGACAATAACGTCTTTGAACGTATTCAAACCATATATAAATTAATTTATAAAGAATTGACTTGCATGCTCCATTATTCAACGTTATCTTAATATTTATTGGTATTTGTTGTCACTGGCACAACTAGACACATATACATGATAAAATGGTATAGATTGATCATTCATTCAAGCATATTTAAGTAAGGTCTTATGAAATTTTATTATAGGCTATTGGTTATAAATGTCTGCCACCAGAAAACATCAATGAACAAGTCCTAGTAACGTAACGGAATATTTGCCTCAAGAAGACATTGAAAATATGATTAAATCTAAATTTAACCAACAACTCTAAAGGATGCCCAGATCGAAGTTACTCTCTATGGCAATATTGGCTTCATGTGTATGTGTTTATTGCTGTTTAAGCGTCACATTAAACAGAACAATATCTCCGCCTGGTCATCAAAGTTTCCTCACATACCACTCTGCACTTCTCTTTCACGAACTTGCCATCCTAAGTATTCACGCCTGTTGCTCACACTGTTCAGTTCACTCCTCTGGTTCACGGTTTTACCACTATTTGCACTCTACTGTCGTACTCCCCTATGACAAAAAGTTAACCATTACAATATTGCTGATTCATATGCATTTTTGTACTACTTTCATAGGCCTTATTTTTTAGAACATCTTCAAAGGTCAATTCAGTGCATGCTACATTGAAATTGTTATGATACTTAAGTTTCTTCTTTATTTAATTATTTATGCCTATGGTTGTTTCCGTGTTTATGGTACCTGGACCAAAAATCTCGATTGTTCTGACATAGAAGACATAAGCATCAAAAGTAGAAACTGTAATTATACAGGCACAAGCAAACCGTCGTGTCTTTCATGTTCAAAGAGAGTGATTAAGAACCGAAGGAATAAGCTCGTCGTTAGTGTGTAACCAGAAACCCACCTGGACACTGATTCACTACGTTCGCTTTCCTTCAGTATATTTATAGATAATTCTTAAGACAGTCCTCTTTCTGTGCTTTTCACTTTCTTGTTACTATTAAAATAAGGAGACAACAGGATCTCCTCTCTCCCAGATTAGATATTTAGGTGCAATTAACTATCTCAATACTTTCCATACCACATAAATAAATATACTAAGAAATTCAACATACTTGCATACAGCAACGATGTAAGTGAATACTCACTTCCTCAGCACCCAGCCACTATTCACGAATAACACATCTTATGCAGAGTTTGGCATCCGAAACAGACGTCTTTAGTGAAATCAGACCTTTCATTGTAGTTGGCATCTTTCTGGTCGGGAACGTTTGACTTATCCGATTTCGCTCTTTTTCAATGCATTCGGAATGAACAATGCATGTCTTCCTATGCCAAGGTCGCACTTGTCAACATGTGGTGTCCATCGGAGTGTGAGACGTGAGATAAGGATGCTTTGGACGTGTTTCCTATGCATATTGTTGTCCATCCATTCTGTGTTAGTTCCCCATTTTCCATTGTGTTGAATGAATGGAAAGATTTCCCTTGACGCCTATTTCACCCCAGACTTAAATGGACCACTATGCATGAAAATAAAGACGGGTGGTGTTCCATTTGATTCCAATTTATAATGATCACTGTGTTTCGTTTGTATGACATATCTGCACTGTTCATTCAGAGATACTCTATAGCATGGATTGATCGCTCACGTTGGTATAATGTTGCCGAAGTTCGTTATGATAGCGACGAGTTTCAAAGCGACTAAATATTTCCGGTTATCAATAATCAAGGCTTGAAGAATAGGTCAAGATCGAGAGCAAAAACAAATTGACATATTTTGCAGCAAAGTGGGAATTATCAGTTGCATGAATCTAAAACCTTTAGATGAAATCATTAATGATTTTTTGAGTGAAAATTTTGAGCCAAATTACGACAAGATCTATAAGAATCAGCTCTCATTTGCAGTGATTGATGCATTGAAGACAATTTTAAAACATCAAATAGCGATTTCAAGAGAACAGCAAACTCTGCTTGATGCATGCAATCGAAATTATTTTTTTATAGGTTTTACTACATTATATTAAAACGTTTTAATAAAATAATATAGTATGATACTCTTGTCATTTGCATCCTATAATAATTAATAATTATATATTGTTTTGCTGCAATACAATTTCAATACAATTTCATTTCAATTCTCTGAGCTTCATGGACACTATTCGCCTTTGGAAAGCAAAGCAACTGATTGCAATTTAAATGATTTGATGGGAGTGGCTATTAATTTTTATTTTTTTTCACATCAATTCAATACAAAATCTTGTAAATACCAGTCATTCATGAATAGGCTTACAATGTTTAATGGAATCACAAGAGCATATGAATTGTGAACAGAGTGAAACTAAGGAACTCCAGTGTGATATATTGCAGCTGATTCATAAAATTTTATTTCACCATGAATACTTCAACATGATAGAACACTTAATAATAAACTATGAAAAATGCTCATGAAAGGGAAGAGCCCCGAGAACAAAACTTCAGATAAAAAACAGTCTTTAAAATAAATAAAATCTACAGGTAATACCCCTCAAAGAAAAAAAAATAATAATGATAATAATAATAATAAAATATAAAATAAAATAATAATAATAATAATAATAATAATAATAATAATAATAATAATAATAATAATAATAATAATAATAATAATAATAATAATAATAATAATAATAATAATAATAATAATAATAATAATAATAATAATAATAAATATAATGGAAAAATAAAAATAGGTTAGTAAACGAATTATTTCCTCCTCTTCATTGGACTGGATGGCAATTTATGAGACACTGTATTGTTTCTTCTTTTGGCACCCAGTGTTCCCACAAACTCTTAACTTGCAGCACAGGATTTTTCTGGATATGTTTTCCAGGTAACTGCAATTGGAAAAAGTATCACATTTCATTTGGGATCAAAATCAATAATTATTACCTGAGGCAATTAAAGAATGATATTTGGTATCCTGCATCGTAATTAATGGAGCGGTCGATCATCCAAGGAAAATTACTCAGCATCTCATGATCTGTGAAAGAATATGTTATGAGGAAGCTCATCAAATATATCGCTTTGAATTCATTCTCACCATTACTCACAAGGTTTGTATAATTATTTCATTTCAATCCACGAGCAAATACTTCTATAAGGCAAGTATTCTACGTCTTATTAACCACTATATGAATCCCTGAAAATATAATACTTTTTCTTTTGGGCCTCATGCACGAATAAAATTATGTAATTTCACTGTGGTTTTTTCCCTTGAAAATAGTATACACACAAGATTGAGGTGTTCAAATTGTGTGTTGTGTAGAAAGAGTGTGATGACCTCATTAATATATTTGTTTATTTGAGAAAAATAATATGATTAAATATTATTCGATCATCAATTCATTAAATAATCAATCAGCCACATTATTGGTAATGCATTTTATGCATTGGATCATGAATGAAAACAATTATTCAATTAATGTTAATTTTGCTATATAATATCTTGATCAATAAAACGTGCAAAGTTATTTTTTCATGATTAACTGACTTCATAATGATTAGCAATGTGATCCTTTGCCTGTGCATATAGATGGCTTAATTCAATCTCCTCAATCATCAAACATATGAGAGCTGATGTTGAGATAGCAGTGATAGGCAGGCAGAGTTCCAACAATGCATCCCTTTTCTAGTATAGTCAAGTGGATATTCATGAAAGGCCTGCTGATTCTTGAAATTCCCAGTCAGGTCTCAGGTCTAGATAATAAAATGAAACTTGAAGTCAGAAAACTAATGAAAATTTGTTGATTAGCGAACTTACCGGCACTGATCAAGGACTCAAGAAAGAAGTTAAATCTCTGTACAGAACACTTCATTGAGGGGTGAGATTCGGAGACTGCCACTTGTATCTCATCTGCATGTTGATGTTGAATACTGTATTCCATTTGGACAGTGTTCTAAAAGTTAGGATTAAAGCACCAATTGTGGCGTTTATACTTCGAATCACACTCACCTCGTTTGAATCTGATGACCTGCTCAACTTTTCATGCCATGATAATAGGGACGCATCATAAGTTCAGAAGAATGAAAGGTTTTTCGTTCCGCATTTACGATCAGCTGTTCGTTGTCAATGTTATTGAATGTAAATTCTATCAACCGGAAATAAATAATCTCCTTATTCGATGCGTTATGAATTTAGCGAACTTCGAGCGGCTTTTTCAGTGAGCGATCAATCCATGCTATAGAGTATCTCTGCCTTGATGACATTCCTTCATTTAATACCACCTAACCATAATTTTATTCCTCTGCTTGTATATAACTGAAAAAGGTACAGTTGAATGAATTTGTGCTGACAGCAGCATATAACAACAAACATAATGAATATATGTCCGTTCGATTGTAATTGACCATTGGAATTAGGGTACTATCATCTTTTGAAACGATAATGAAAATTGGAACAAAACTCATTCTTATGTTGTCAAATCTTCTCGTGCAAGTGGGTTATTGGAATATTGCTCCAATTTCTGATTCAATATCTATGTTTTTATTCAAAGGAGCATGCCGTTTGAGGTCTTGACGCGAGACCAATATTTCAATTTTCAGGTTATGTCAGCTTATGAATATTTAAGTACGAGGCGGGACGTAGCATTCAGCACCACCAGTCAAACACAGGAGAGTTCATGACCTTACTCGCCCTTCGTGAAGTGTACATTTCCCACATTTCCCGCAACGTTTGTATTTCTTTTACTGAGCTAAAATTAATCAGTAAATACACTTCATACAATTCCATCGTTTTCCACTCCACGAGAATACCACGCGTCTTACACGGACGCAATATCTGAATTATCTAAATTCATATATCAAAAACAATATGCTCAAAAATATGAGCAGAAGGTGACAAAAAATGTGAGCAAAAGGTGAGCAAAAGCCGAGTAAAAGTTGAGCAAAAGGTGAGAGTTGAGCAAAAGTTTCATGCACAAAATATACCTAAACAAACAGAGCGATTTGAAAAAACGAATACAATGAGAGTAAACAATATAGAAAAGCGTTCCGTATACAGTAGCTCGCACTCCGTTACATCCGCTGCATACGTATTGTTTGCATTGACGTTGTACTCCGTTTACAGCAGCTATAGTTTGTACAAGAACAAGAATAAACGAACTTTCTCTGCAACGAAAGAATATCTTATTTATATCTAAGACAACTATACACATTGTATTAAATACCGGATATTGCACCTCTCCCTCTCTTTTCCCTCCCTGAATTTTGAAATGTGACATGACCGAATAAATCGAAACACGACAAGGTCACGCAATTTGAAGAGTAACCACGCCTCATATCACCGATCTCATTGAATTCATGAACACATCTCAGAACACTGATCGGTTGCATGCTGTAAAACTGGCGCCAGTATCATCCGATTGGTTTGAGTGGAATCACTCACTGCATGCTGTAAAACCCCTAAAACCCATTTTAAAGCCGCGATCAGAAAAATGGAATAATACGTCCTTTTCTCTATAACCCATTGCACGCGGAGAAATGAACATGTGAAAATGGGTTGTGACCAATGTTTATTATCTTTTCGAAGCATGGTTATTGACCACTATTCCAATAACCCACTAGCACGAGAAGAGTTGAACATGTGAAAATGGGGTTTGTTCCACGTTACATTGTCGTTTCGAAACATGGTTATTGACTAACGGTTCGTACCCTGATTCCTTGGTTCGCCTCTTTCCATTATATTACATTGCTTGAGACAGAGGGCAGACGAAGAAGCATGAGTAACATGCTTTCTGGTTTGATAAGCTATCTGAGTGTGTCAAGCCGTGACTATACCTGCCAACGAACAACGAAGAGTTCCCCACCGTACCTCCGTGTCGATTTCCTCCTCCTTGTGGACAGGTACAATCATAAGAGACACATCAAAGTGCAAAGCTTGCAAATTGTGCGAATTTGGTAGCTTGGAACTGGAAATAACGCCAGCTTCCTTCGAAGTGAGAACCAACTCTTTGCAATGCAATTCAAATACAATGGTTGCTTATCGGTGCTTTTCGGCGAGATCGAGCGTAGTACTAAGAAATACTTAGTAGTACTAAGAAGTACTAAGAAATCCCAACAGTTGGAATCCTACAGAATTCTACTTCAAAAATCAAGGACATGACAGTCATTATAATGGGGTGGCTCCCTGCCGCTAATTGCATGCGTGCTTGCGGAAGTTTTGGAGTATTAGGAATTCAGTGCTGACTAATTAGGCTGATTAGAGAGGATCCTAAGGATCATTAAAAGAGCATCTCGAAATATTTTACCTGTCGGCTTCTAACGTCATAAATATATATTATGTTCTGGTGATATATGATGTGCCGTTGAAGATAATGTACCGCCTTGTGAACGTGTTATGATTAATATAATGCATATCCACCGAGTATATGGGGACAAAATATATTTTCACGAATTGTCATTTTTAGAGCTCGACCATTTATAAATGCAGACTGCATATTTCCTCGTGTTAATTCCCACGGGCATTACACTGGACTCAGCCGTATAATCTCCAGCACAACGAATGGTCATACTAACGAGTCATTTGCTTCCTGCCCGTACAATAGAAGTCAAATAACACGTGGATACTTCTTGAGTCTCAAGCACACCATTGCCCCTCCCCCTCCACCCCTTCCATTGCTCCCATGGCTGTGCTGTGTGCTGTGTATATCATGTTTGCAACTACAGAGGTGCATCTGACTTTTCAAACAGACCTTAACACGTGGGAGGGCTGTGCAGTTTTGTCGAGTGCGACTTACGAACTATCGATAGCCATGTAAATCCAGCGATGGTATTCTATGAGGGTTTGTCTGGCACGAAAAACAAACCGACTTTCTTCTCCACTTGCACATAATTTAATACACTGAGTTGGGAATGCAACGCGTGTATCAACCTCTGTTTCACAAACAAACGCACGTGTTGCTGGAAATGTTACTCACTTAATGATCTAATTCGTGACTGCAGTGGTTACACACCTGTTGCTGCTTAATGACAAACTCACCAGGTGCGCTGGATTCAATTGTCATCGCCGTTTCCAGGATCTGAACCTCATGCATCGGCCGTGAATCATTGATATGAACCCTTTGATGACATGCTCTACAGAACTATGGTGATGTGGGGAATTTCCAGGATAGCACACATATTATGTGGTACCATTTGTGCTTGCGGAAGTGCAAACTCGTATTCAAGGAGAAATATTTTAATGAGATTAGCATAATCAATGCAGCTGATGTTTCTTATACTCGACCGAACAGATTCATCCGATTGCATATTAATTGTTAATGGCGTTGGATCGATTTTGGTTATGAAACACTTTGTACAATTGATCACTGGTTGCCCAGCAGTTAGCCGTCACCAAAAGATATATTTGCTTCAGTCGTATTCCTTTCTATGAATAGGATCCTTATAGCAGGCAATAAATCGGGCATTTTCTTGGAAGCTGTTGACAATGGTGCCAAAATGACGTTCCTATTTTTGAGAGGAAATATCGTTGCCTTAATGCATTAAGACAGCAAGGGCAACAAGTATACAAATAAACTTATATTAAAAAAACCTTTTATTTGTATCTTATATTTATATCATAACCTAATATTTATATTCTTATATCGAAAATTAAATACAGACCTCGAGTTAAACTCGTCCGTATCCGAGGACCTGGATGCACCGTAACACGAGGATTCAGGATGATCGTCGGTTACGATCAATGTGTATCTTGTGAAATTACCCGCAATTATACATGCGTGTTCAATGCACTCAAATCAAAATGTGCTGCGGTGATCAAAACAAATTTCATCCACATACTTCACATACAAATCTGTCGAAACATATACGAAAAACGTGTTTTCATGGGAGAGCTTTGGCTTTTAAATCCAAAAGCTACACAAAACCAGGCGATAATTCAGAATTGCATCCGATTCAGCTCAAATCACACGAGACTTGCGGGTTTCTCTTATCATAAATGTTGTGCATTTGTGCAACTTTTCAGTACGTAATTGACCTTCTTCTACATCAGCCCGGCTCTTACCCAATGGTTATACCACTGTCAAGTAAAGCACTCCCTCGATCACACCGTGATTACTATAAGCAATCGATAACCGCTCCTCTCGATTGCTCATCCGTCAACTCGCCTTTTATGCGCTTCGGAAGTTCATGATCACTGGATTATTTAGAGAATGTTTCACACTCGTGCGATATACCTGAAGCAGCGCATGCTTAATTCAAGGCTAATTCGGGCAAAATTGCACTTCTCTGAACCTATGCTCTTTCTCTATATCCACAAAACCACAACGCATTGCTCAATAGTATGAATAATTGGATAGCACTCGCGTTTACCTCCATTGATCAACCGTTATTCTTTCTTCAAAAACATATGCATCTATTTTTCTGCCGTAACATTTTAGCACCTTACACTCACGAAATAATTGGTTTTCTGTCGTGACTCGAGCGTCCAATGTGTATAACTCAGTTCTAATATGATAACCAAACTGTATTATCACATAATAATTATCATATAAGTTTGCACAAATAGGCCAAATTTGATATCGATTTAACGTTATGATATACTATGTTTCTCTCAGTTGTAAGGGGCACTGAATAGCACGGTGGGTTAAACCGCTGACTGCAATCCTAGATGCCGACCGTGGGGGTCGAGGTCCCTGGTTCGAGACCCAATCGGCCACGGGCGTTATGATTGTGTATTATAATTATAATTGTAATTCGTTATAATTGTAATTCTTTGGTGACTCTGCAGTGCTGCCCAACTGCGTAACAAGGCCGGGCGCTGTGTACTACTGTCTATGGTGGTATATAGAATAAAGAACCCTTGGGATTTATCGATAAGAGTAGGGGGAAACCCCGGTCCCGGGCCTTTTGTTCTGGCGCCGTATCACCCGAATGATTTGGGTGGAGCCGTAAAAACCCCATCACTCACTCACTCACTCTCAGTTGTATGATCGTAATACAAATGTTCGAGGTTCGATTCCCCTGTGTGACTACATACCAAAGCACGTACAGTCTCTTATGTCAGGATAATAATTGGAAAATTTATAACAGATGTGATAATTATGTAATAGTGATTTATGGGCAGCACTTTTATTATCAATGACCTTTATTTAAAATTTTAAATGTAAGCCTACTTCTGAAGTACATCAAACTTAGGTTGCCGACGCAGTCGCATTGCAAAATATTTCTTGTAATCGATCTGTTTATGCATATGATTCTCACAAGAGGGTCCATTTTCGCCAAAGAAGTGTATATATCTTCTCTTTCGTGAGGGAAAGGGAGGAGGTCGGTTGGTTAACAAACATTATTGTAGCTTTTGACCCCATAGTTTACTGTCAAAATATACATGAATACCAAAAGAAACGCAACGTACCAAAAATACATATAACTTAATCAATCGCGGAATTATTATTGAATTGGGTAATATCCACCAAAGTGCTCAAAACACTGCCCATAAATCACGAATATTAATTTGATTATAAGGTCCCCATTTCAAGTCCCGACATGAGAGATCATATTTTGGTATGTAGTCAGCCAGGGGAGTTGATCCCATGCCTTTGGAAAGGCCCAACGCTCTAACACTGAGCCATACAGGTAACGGGATCCGGAGGCAGATTGTGACGGCTTCGAAATCGAAAAGTGAGTCAATGTCAGTTTTGCATAGGGGTTGTTCTTGTTGTTTTTCATCCAAAATTCTCCCAATGAAAAGACTTCTCCATTTCATTTTGTGAATGATAAATCTGTTTCTATGTCTCGATCTTTTGCCACCTAGATTTGTGTGATGTCACGTATAACAGAGACACAGCAAGCTATTCATCATTTTGGCGTCCACTTCTCAACGATATCCCGCTTCTTGGCGATTTTGTGAAACGGGTACTGACCGAAAGCGTGAGCGAGAGCGAAAGCAAGAGCGAGAGAGCGCTAAAGTAACCAATTAGCGCCAGTACAAAGCCATCTGGATTCCGGATCTCCAGAACCTATTCCTCCATTCCACAGCATCTCCAACCGTCAAAATTGGGTTGTATTGTGGCGCACTGCTCGCCGCCCATTCTAAGTTCCAATCCCGACCCCTCAATTCCACAAGAGACGCCTTAGATGAGCTTGGTCGAAAACAGTGCAATAACCGAGAGGTATTTTAAATAACCTTTCAGATTCTGCGATTATTATCGAGCTATTTTCTCTAAATTTGGTTGAAAACGGTTTTGAATGAAATGAACAGGCGGATAATAAAATGAGCCTATAATATGATGACGCGTTTTTGGCTGATGTTGCGAAGCGTTTCTTTTGCTGTTCAAGCTTATTCTTTTATTTCTTATATATAACACAGAATCTCATGTCCTGATAGATTTACCAGCAAACCAGTATCACAGCTACTCGATCAAGCGCTCATATGGTCGAAAGTTGGAATACATATTTTTTATTCAACTCGTCAAATCACTTTTTAAATCCTAGATCGTGGAAAGCAAGCGCAGCATTTCCGAGAAAAGATGACGCATGGACCAAGGCAGACACATTCTGAGAATTCTCGACCTTCGTATGCATCATATTCATAGGACTCAGATTTGACTCTTGCATGACCATCACAAGAAAGGGATAACTCCCAGGCGAGTGTTATGTATTATCTTTTGCTACACTTGAGCACTTAAGTTACCACGTGAATCAGAAAGACAACAATCACCTGTCCTTGTGAACACGCAACTTGGGGGATTACTCCTGAAAATGTAATATTACCGCGATGTAGCTGGATTTGGCCTATTATTGGCACATATAAGAGAGGGAGAGACCATGGAATAATTTGAGGTCATTCCATCCAATCAATCAATCGATTACTTCATCAATCAAAAACACTAACAAATGTTTCTGGCGACATGGAAATCAGCTCTCATCATGGGAGGAAATGAACTTTCATCCGGAGATTGATCGTTGGCGGGATGGGCAGAGGCATAGTGTGACCGAGAGGCAAACGAGCAGATATTCGCCAATGTCAACAACGGCCTGCATTTCATTGTGGACTTGTAGTTCTTGAATTAAATAACAGACAGACTCGATTTCCTGTCTATCGAAAATGAAATTCGCATTCGAACATTTACAGACACATTACTGTTTCCTTCTAACACAATTTGCGAAGTGCACTTAACACTTGAGTTGCTACTGGATACACAAGAGTACCAAAAAATTGCAAAACGTTTGTACAATAACGCCATGAAGTTATCGGAGCATGCTTGCGATGATACATATCTCGATCGATCTGGTTCTATAAAGTATAAATACATCTAGTAGATTCGCACAACTAAATGGCTCATCCATCGCAACATCCTTTAAAATACCTTTGAGAAGGTTATTCTGGAGACTTGTCATGAAATTTTGAAAGAACCGGTCATGCTGATACTATTATCATGTACATTTCAATTTAATTAACACAGATGCCGGTTCATCTCAATCAATAAAGTGCACCCAGCATTTTCCGCGATATATAGGTAGGTTAAGCCTCGTACCCATCTCCTCCCCACCCCCTTGATCACTGAAACACACATTGGGGATGATTCGTGCTAGCTAATGTGGCCTAGCATTTACGTCAGTTGAAATAATGTGCGTATCTAGAAATGAGTGGTTAATTTGAAATAATTATTTCACCAACCCAGAGTAGAAACCGCAATTGCACAACACGTTCCATGTTGTTCGATTTTCACGAATTTGATATAATCATTTTAGCACTGTTCAATATAATATTATCGAATAGAGTGTAACATTATTTGAAGCCACTAAATAATTTCACTCTAAAAAAATGACGTCATGCTTCAAGTTGGTTATCTCCATAAAATCTCAATAGGGAATCCCGTGACGTCACACATTTACACCTACACTCGCGCAAAATATCATTGTGTTATCGAATAACACCACAGAGCCATATTCAAAAACACCTGATTTTTTTTTTTTTTTTTTTTTTTTTTTTTTTTTTCGAATTTAAAAATGAACATAATCATACAGACAAATGTGGTGTAATGATTGAAAGTATTGAAACGTGTGAGTATAATCGCCAGATGTTGGACGCATGTGTACGCATTGCTCTCATGCAGTTTTGTGACCCACACTGTGTCCAGAATACTTATCAGTCTTTAGTTGAAGGCCTCCGTTCCATTAGCGTGGCCTGTATGACGCATTCATTCATTGGCATGGCATATACATGCGATACGTCAAGAGTAGGCTTATACGAAGGTTATTCGGTACGTAAACACGCAGTAGCGTATCGACAATACGCTAGCTGTGGGCTAATTCCTTGATACATCGAATTTGAGATATTTAAATCTCGCTTTCTTCTCGCTGTCTATTTCAGACTGTGGTGACGCGAATAAAGTATTTTTCATATTGTTAACAATGGGAGCCGTCGAGTGAGCATATCTTTCAGCAGTTCTCGTAAAGGAAATCTCACACTCGTCTCGTTTCGAGCTATTCTGCCTGAGCCGGAAATTCGTATTTTCATTAGTCTTAAATAGCATTGAAAGTTGACCCAATTTGGTCTCTCGTCATTCACAAAAGCGCACCGAATCGATCTAAAAAGGTTTTGAAATGAACAGGGGTCCTCTTAATTCAGCGAGGCTACCT
Source organism: Capitella teleta (assembly GCA_000328365.1). Classification (NCBI taxonomy): domain Eukaryota; kingdom Metazoa; phylum Annelida; class Polychaeta; family Capitellidae; genus Capitella; species Capitella teleta. The sequence continues at coordinate 247,762 of KB301566.1, forward strand.
GACATAGTACAGCGAGATGAGGGGAGGCATGTAGACCTCGCTCGATTCATCTGTCACAGTTTGTGCCACAGTACTGAACAGCAACTTGAGATGAACAAGCAGGCCACAGGGTGAGGCGTCACAGTACAACTCATCACATTAAGAGTCAAGACTCAATGAAGCTTCGCTTCGATACAGCCGTCTAGGCAGACCATTAGACGTCAGTGTACTCGGATATGAATTCGCCACTGCGTGGCGCCGTACCAAGTATTGTCCGTGTAATGTTCGCGTACCGGGTGGCATATCACACACACATAACCAAAACTTAGTCAGCTCGACTCAGAAAGGGGAGTCCAGCAGGGTGTCAAAATTGACCCACTCTGGGTCGAGGTAAGTGAGTCGGGGTACATGGTATCTGAGTCCAGTCTCTCTGATGTTAGTCAAAAGTTAGTACTTGTGACTAACTTATCATTCATAAGTTGGTCACATGTACTAGCTTTTGTGACTAACAAGATGAGGCCAGGTCACCATGATCCCACTCGCTTCCTTTCAACCAGAGACGTCTGTTGACAGTTTGACACCACTGCTGGACTCCCCTGCGAAAGAGAATCAGAGACTTATTAAAATACTGGATAGAAAGCCAATTTTCTGTGAACCTTTCCCCCTCCCCCTTTACCCCGCAAGTGAGAAAATAAACGAAACAGTTGGTGAACATATGTATTATTAAAAAATAGTCACGAATGAACAGAGTCTTCTTAATAAATATAGTGTGTAACCAATCTATATTACTATAAGAGTAGACCGTCCATGGCATAGTTATTCTTAGACGCAGCAACGCCTTTCTCGGTCTCGATGTTTCGAGCGCACGTTCGGGACGACGTGTGAGGGGACGTTTCTGCGTCTAAGTTATTATCAATCTTGTGCTCATAATATCGCCCACAAATGTTTCGTTGGGCGTAGTCTTGGGGAGTCTATAAAGGCAATGTACACGATAAGAGAGCAGCTGGGAATCAAGGCAGATTGTTTTGCGTGAGATCAACTAAACTCCACGAAATGAGTGCGCTTTTTACAGTATATAGCAAAGAACACTGAAGAATGAAATCACGTTGTGGTGAATTGTAGATTTGCCCGCTTTCCGACTGAAAAAGTTGTTGGGTGTACAACTGCACACGGCCGTTATGATATTCATAGACCGTTATTCATGCCGCGATGGGAGGAAATTACCAGTGATTTTAGTAGCGACAATGTAGGGCTGAGGTCTATAAGGATAATATAAGGCTCTAATTAAAAGTTCAATTAGTGCATTCACATATTTGTCAAAATTATAATGCTGACGAACAAAATCCTCCATGGCACATCGACACCGAAATCAAGGACGGACTCATCACCGAGTCTATCTATCGCTGCACTGCGTCGAAGGTGCTCTGAACTCATCCACAAGCTGCATGTGAGTCGCGGAATGCTAGCGCGAGCGGCCGAAAGTGAGTCGATGGCTAAACAGACTAAGAAAACCGAGTACAGCGATAGCTAGACTCACTCAAGTTCGTCTACAAGACTAAGTTTTGGTTATGTGTGCAGAACGGACCATACCCA
>KB301608.1:3039-14590 GCA_000328365.1 Capitella teleta
CCTGATATCAATAAATAATTATATAATTCTTACGCTAAACCTTGAGGAAACACCCATTTTTTTGCCAAAACATTTCTACCATATAACGTATTATGCGTTGTAATTTTTTTATGTTTTTTCTTCTTCATATTATTGTATGCGTGTTGTACGAAATATATAGTTACGTGCTGATATGAGAATATAAATATTGGTAAGTGTGATTGACATAAGTATAACTTTTTGTTTGTAGAAAAGGAATTGATTATACGAACCAACATTGAGAATTGCCAGAAAAACTAATCCCAAGGTAATCAGTTTATCCATGTTGTCCGACAGTCAAAAATGCCAAGTATATAGTCCAGTTGCTACATATTCACAGCCAGCAAAGTTACCGAATAAGTCACGTACGGAACAAAAATGGCGTTTTATTCCTGAAGCCATACTAGCATCCGCAGTCTTAATGGATGTGCCATTGATTGTTGGTAACTTCATCTCTGCAGTTGCTATCTTTAGTAGGTTCTTCCTGCACTTATCCTCTGCAAACAAATTTTAAAAGGAAAAGCTGTAAAACTAAAAGTATTATTATAATGAGGGTAGAATTATGGGATGTACATCGATTTACCTGTCAGGTAACATACCAGGTCACCATGTACTTCCAATTTTCACCCGGTATGCATGTCAAGTTGACAAGTTGACATACATGTACCGGGTACACCAGAATTGATCTTCTTCGGGTGGTCTAGCCTTTGGGCAGGTCGCGCATGCACGGCCATGTGTCATTTGTTACGGTCTGGCGCCATCTCTTTGGTGGTGCGGTAGTCTCTTCCTCCTTGCACGTTACCGAGCATGGTCCATCCTGGAGCATCCTTCTCCTTTCTCTCCCTCTCTTTCCTTTCGCGCTCTTCTCCAGAGCCGTTTTCAGCGTTCTTTCTAATCTCATGATAATAATGAGATAATGACCGAACCATCGCGCCTTCCTCTTCCATATTATGGTGACCTTCAGGCTTCTCTTATCATCTTCTCTGCTCATCTTTTCCATTCTCCTCCAAATCCACGTTTCACAGCTTCCCAGTCTCTTGATGTCATTATTTTTCAATGTCCAGGTTTCTGAGCCATAAAGTAGCACGCTCCAGACCAAGGTCTTGATTACTCTTGTTCAATCTGCGGTTGGTCTTTCCGGTGAGAAGCGTTTATTGTTCATTGAACGCGTCTTAAAGGGAGGGAGAACTGGTTAAAAATGGACTTTGAGTCGTTATTTGATGCACCAAAAATGATTCCTATGCCTGGCCCACACAAGGAATATCATCGCTAACGATTTCGCGGGAGATATATTGCTAACTAGGCGTGACGTCAGGAGCTGTGATGAAACACCGAGTTCCCCATATTTTACAATGGGCCTCGTCATATCAGCGTGTCCTGCGACTAAACCCCTGGATATTTTTTTTAATTTTATTTTCGGAAATAGATAGAATAATCATTTTGCCACCAGTCAGGCGCAAAAAAAAAAAAAAAAAAAAAAAAATATTTTTCGCTATTTTTCTTATTTTAACAAGCGATTTTCTAGGACACCTATCATGGTTTCTCCTCTTGAAACAGTAAAAAGGTCAGCCAGAGTGCACCACGCATGCGCAATACTGACGCTTTCGCTTCGTAAACAACAAAGATCTCCTTTTATGGCGAAGATGATCTGCTCTGATTGGCTGAAATCGATAGCTTCACGAGGGGAACGGCACCAATCACGGCAAGCCATCAGCTGACGTTTGCCTCCTATACTTCGCAATGGAAGCCATTCTCCCATAGGCGCAATGCTAACCCCGATATTCGGAATGCATTATTTCCTTACGCTTGCATCCAGGCATGGTGTTTTTGGCACGGAATGCTATCAATTGGTGCTATGAGTCAATAGAACATCCCTTAAAATTCAGTTCCCCATCCCTTTAATTTGGCAATAGCTTCTTTTTTTTTTTTTTCGTTATGTCCGTCTTCTGTGACAAGTATTTTAACTGTTGGACTGAGGGCTTCAGAGCCACAAAACTTTCGTTTAAACAAAATTCCTCTCAATAGACAATTTATTTTGATAAAATATCACCATGAATCCCTTAATTATGATCAAAATAATTTCCAGTACATGTTCAGAATAGAACAACAAATGGAGGTCGAGAAACGAGAAATCATAACGCTCTCAGAATGCTCTCAAACGTTTTGATTTGCGAGCGATGATAGAGCAAGTCAGCGAAGATTGATATCGTGGATTTCGCCACAGTATCGGTAGAATTGAATCTAAATACATGTACATTGTTATTCAGACTTTACAAGTTGATTATACAAATTGCGAAAGTTACACACAGTTGTTGCTGTTTTAATGTCTTAATCATGGAAATAATAATCGAAGCGACGGTATTGTTATTCTCAGCCCTGAGAATAATTCAGCGATATGAAATGACTCTCAGGCTAACAGTAAATTCCTAGACTTGGCTTAGTTAAGAGTTCATATTTTTTATAATTATTTTCTTTTGAAAATCGCCCCTGGTTATGACAGATTTTGGTACACGATTTCAGTTGTTCTGGGATAAGACCAAATTTTGAGGTTATTGATATGAATATGACAATAGACCTTCTCCTACTAAATGATGTTGCTCATCGATTTCGTTCATCTCCTTCCTTGGTTTTCTATTTCCCCTGTCTCTCCTTCAATCGAACTGGGAATTATTCTTTGTCTCGGAACCGAGACACTCAGATAATGAAATGAATCATTGATTTGCAAATGGTGATGTTTTTGGAGGAATAATGTTAGAATTCAGTCTACATCTAAATCGTGTCCGGTCCCTTGCGGCGTTCAGAATCCCTCTGTTATCAGGTACGCACGAAACCTGAAGAGTAACCAGGCCTACAGTAACAAGGTGATCTATATCAGTATAAACATCGGGTTTCTGTATTTGCGAGGGTAAGGGTGGAAGAGAGATCGCAGGTACACGATCCGTTTGTTAAGTCAATGAGTGTGCCTGACTGATCAAAATTGTTGATTTCTTGCTGCCCGTTCCGACATACGCATTGATTTTTCATATTGATCTAACGCACATCAAAGAGTACCCTGATCTCCAGTGCCCTGACCGAAATTACCTGTTGATCTAGGTCATAATATCACATGTACCAAAGGAACCAAACAAAAATAATGCAACAGAAATAAATTATTGTGTTTTTAGAACAGATAAACGGGGTCTGTCTCTTGTCATCTTTGTCAGCTATATTCACGATACAATTAAAGAAGCATCGATCCGTTTCAAAACGAGATTGCACTTCCTTTTTTTAAAATTATTCCTCCCGGGAAGAAGTACTGAATGAATGAGTAGTCATTCATGTATAATGTGCAGAGTTCGGTGGCAGAAGTCCGCAGAACCACTGCAGTAAGTCGGAGTATCAAACCCCGATTTATTATTCCGAGCTTAATAGTTAAATTCTAATTGAGGTCTACGCTACAGGATACCGCCACCAAATTCCTGAGCATACTCTCGAATGTTAACCTCATTGCATTGGTTACATGAATAGCCGAACAATAAGTTTTATGATCCCGTGATGATGTGTGAAAAGGGTTAGGTTAGTTGTTGAAGATGATAAAAAGGCCTCCCTGCGGTAAATTGAGGCCTTGAGGGCTCAAGGAATAGAATCTAATTCCATAAATCGAGCCGTATCTGTGTAAGAGGTATTCTTGAAAGATCTCAATCTTGATTACTGACACCCCTGTCGCGAGCATCATGAGATGGTCAATTTAAGAGAGACATTCAATTAAAATTAATTCGTCGACCATGCAACATTTCTTGGTGTTATTCTTGACAGAAACTTGAGATACGATCGCCACATCTCACACACCAGAAGTAAAATTGCACGTAGTATTGGTGCATTTACCAGAATATCCAAAATTTGCCACCAGAACATTTTGCTTTTCCCTTGTATACCCGCATATCATCTATTGTATCGAGGTGTGGGGCGGCGCAGCCTAAACTCATTTAAAACCTTTATTTCTTTTGCAAAAAACAAAACAAAAAACAAAAAACAAAAACAAAAAAACAAAAACAAAAAATCTAAGAATAATGACATCAAATTATAGAGAACATACCGCTGATCTATTTCTGTTCACTCATATTTTTACTGTCAAACAAACATATAATAATCATGTTTTGTTATTTATGTTCAAGTTTTTTTCGAAATAAGCTCCCCTCTGTTTTCAATTCTATGTTTTCTTTCACTCAAAAGTTCGCCTAATATATTAAAAAAAGAAGACCACCACTCATAGTTCCTTTCTTTAGACTAACTGTATCAAGACGCGCAATTTCATATTTAGGCCCTAAACTCTTCAATCAAAATTACAATCTCTTCGAGTGGGGGGGGGGGGCTATAATAGATAGACTATATGCTGGCTTTAGTCCCTGATCAGGGATTACCTCTCCGCCAGCCTTAGCGAAGCAGTATAACAATGGGTTCATCATTAATGCACACCAAAGCACTCGAACGGTTATACTGCAAACGACAAAAAATGTTTCCGAAACATGTTCGTAATATACATGTTGTCTGTCTTTGAATATGACTATTATTATTATCGTGAGAGAAGAGGGAAATTGCATGTGTAGTAATTTCGGAAAAATATCATGTAATTTCGATCACCTTCGTTTGCTTATTTGCTTGTGATTGATGGCTTTTGTTGTAATTTTTTTTTTTTTTTTTTTTTTCTCTCTTTTTTTTTTCTCTCTTTTTTTTTTCTTTTTTATGTCATCTTCAGCAAAACACAGCTAGGAGTAACAATTGTGTGTGAATTTAATTAAATCGAGTGCTGTTTCGGTGCAGTTTGCTGACACTGCGGATTAGTAATCGACAAGCTTACAGACTATTTGTCTGTTAATCGATGTCTCATTGACATAGCGTTCACACTTCTTTTGTTCCATTCTATCAAAGATTCAAACCTCGCAAGCAGCGAGGTCTCTACCGGAAGTGATAGATACATTGATACTAACTATAAAGGACTAAACTGGAGAGACACAATTCCGCATTGCATGGGGCCTGAAAGGTATTCGCAAATTCTGGAAACCAAGCATGGAAAATTGTGAATGTTGCAGTTAAAACATGGAAAGATCGAAGTCAGCGTTCGACATGAAGCTTTGCTTGTATTTTGGATACCTGCTTTTGAATGCAGTCACTGCGGGTTTGTGTTAAATATTTCAATATATTCACTTTTTTTGTACACTCTTATGTACATGCATATTGATTTGCATGAATAAATTGTGAGTAATAATGACTATCAATAAAACCAATTTATTGGCACGATAATTTAATCGATCGCTAGTGGAGTGTTTTTTTCATGTCGGGAGGTCAAGTGCTTTTTAGTATTAATTCTAATCTCTAGCTCCTAGTAACTGGTTCAAACTCTGGGCCCTACCTCACATCATTTTACTTCATGGCAATTCACACGGCTGCAAAAAGAAAATTCGTTCGATCGACACCGAAGAAAAAATATGTTCGTTCCACACACACACACACACACACACACACACACACACACACACACACACACACACACACACACACACACACACACACACACACACAAATTCGTTCTATCGATATGAAATTATATAAAATATTTAAATATAAGGTTTCATAATTGATGCTAAATAATCGGATATTGTAATTTCGTCTTTTCTCATCCAGCCCAAGCCTTCAACACCTACTTATTCGTAACTTAGCTTGGTTTGTCTTTACTCTTTAACTTCATGGTGGCTTTTAGGGGCATTTGTTCTACACACTTTCTCTTTAAACAACCAAACCCTATTGCACAAGTTTGGACCATGTTTGAACCTCTACTTTCCTGTGTATAATTGACATAAAACGTGTATGTACACTGATGCACCAATAAATATGTTTCAGGCATTGAACTACAGTGTACCATGGAGAACCAGTTGACGAACATGCTCATGGATGAGCACAATATCGTCTTTACGATTGAAAATACGCTAGAAGCATGCAAGGCCCAATGCCTCAACAATGTGGACTGCAAATCGTTGGATTATTTAAGGGCAGAAAAGCTCTGCTATCAGAATGATGCTGACAGCATAACAGTGGCTCCTGTCAAGTCAAATGGATATGCTTTTCTTGATAAAGTTTGCGGCAAAGGTATGTTTTAGCTAAAATTATAAGATAAACAGATATTGTAAGCAAACGAGCAGACAATGACTTTGAGATGGAGCGACCGCGAATCCGCGAGATTTAGCTGCAAAAACGAGGGTGAAGCAAGGTGCAGTGCTATGACCCGTCATCTTCTGTGTAGACATGGAAGAACTTCTGAAGAAACTGGAATATTCAGAAGTGGGATGTTACATCGGAAACCGATATGCTGGAGCCATATATGCTATGCAGATATGATGTTGCCCTGGAAGCCCCATCTCATAAGGCGATGAAAAGAATGCTGGGCATATGGGAGGACTTTTCGAACCAATTCCATGTGAAATTTAACAGCGCCAAAAGCTTGAGTATCTTTATTGGAACAGAATAGAGTAGACCCGTTACGTTACACGGTGTTACCATCCGCTGTGCAGCAGAAGCCAGCCACCTTGGGCACATTGTGGAAATAAAACCCCGCGGTGCTCCTATAATTAAGGCCAAATCGGAGTTCTGCAGTAGACTGAACATACTGTTAACACGTTTTAACCATTCATTGCTCCTTAGATGTCACATGACACTTGTTTTGCACGTTATGGCTGCCCTCTTTGGGACTTTAGCGCACTTGACAGTTTTTACACTTTCTGGGGAAAGTGTAGCAGAAGGCTCATGAAACTGCCTCCACGCACACATTCATGTGCACGCTTTATTGCACCACTGTTAATTATAATGTTATGACCTCAAAGTTCAATTCTTTTTAAGATTTGTAAGTTTCCTCTAATCACGTATCAACAGCTCAAATAACCCTTTAAAATCGATTTCCAATCTCATCCTTGATAGTCATTCAACCGTTGCCAGAAATTTAAGATATATCATGGCATTCCTTAAAATAGATTATGCTTGTTTTTTGACCACATTGTAATTAATAGAGATTCGAACACACTAAAGAATAAAATAAGAATTATGAATGTGATCCACGATGGAGTAATACACGATGTAAATAAATTAGAAGAGCTGATGAAAATAAGAAATAACGAGTTAATTGCACCCATTTCTCCACATGAACCTTCAAATGCACTTAATGTAATTTGCACCATTTGATCTATGTTAGTCGATCTGTCATTTGTGATTATTATTCAGATTCATTTGTTATGTTCTATTCCTTTTTTTAAATTCTGTCTTTTTATGACGAGAATAAAATAATAGTATTATTATTATTATTATTATTATTATTATTATTATTATTATTATTATTATTATTATTATTATTATTATTATTATTATTATTATTATTATTATTATTATTATTATTATTATTATTATTATTATTATTATTATTATTATTATTAATGGTATATAATTTCTGCTTCGTGGATTTACATTATTTTTGTATCTTTTAGTAACTGATGGTTCTGCACTAGAATCAACAACAAAACACTCGATGATGTCATCATTGATTGGGTTGACCTCTTTCGTCAAATCAACGTCCATAGAAATCACCCCTGTATCATCATACACAAAGTCTGATACACAGGAAGGAACAATTCTGATCAAAACTGCAACTGGGGAAATCACCACAAGAACAGAAGGACTAACCACACAAGGTAACCTCAACACTGCTGATGTGTGTATTCAGAGCACTGCTGGTGGTCAATGTCTTTGCACAACAGAAGCGGAACCGGAAATTCAAACGCAGACTCGTGAGTTGCACGCAACGGATTTCACAACAAAAGAATCAGAAAACTTAGATTTGGATTGGGAAATCTGGACATCGTGGACATCATGTTACGCTTCGCGTGAATCAACCAACGATTTTGAGACAATGCGCATCAAACTCTGCTCCGTGTCGGATGATTCAAGGGAAGTCAATCGCAACGAATCCTGTCCATACAGCCTGAATGGAATTGTTGGCGAACAGCAGATCAGTTTGTGTGAGCACATTTCCTCGTGTGATTTTTGCAATCTGGGCAGCTTCCATTTTTGCAGGGTATGCAGTGCAGGTAGAGGAGTGCGTTCCTGATGTGGATGGCGTCTGGATCAATTGGACGCAATGGTCGACATGCTCGGCGTCTTGTGGCGGAGGAACAACCTTCAGACAAAGGGCATGCGCTGGCCAATCTGGCCATGGTCTTCCGTGTGAGGGCCAAGCAACGCAACACGACTTCTGCGAGCGAGAACAGTGTCCTTCGGGTATGGGATCTCTTAATCAATCGCTTCATAGCAATACATGTATTACACTTTTTTTGTAGGCGGAACTTCAGGCAATTCTGTATTGAAGCGGCGCGGGGAGCTCTTGCCAACTGAAGTGTACACCGAAAGTGATTCGTACACCTCTAACATCTGCATATCGACCACAGCTATCGCCATTCTGATTCTAATCATGTGCATGGTGTTTGTGCTCGATTTCCTCACCGTGCGAAGGTTAATCGCCACCTTCTGCTGGCCTCGTCTGAAGAACAAGATGTTTGGATGAAAACGAATTCGACATTCTTTTCTCAGCCCAATAGTCCTTGAGCTGTCCGAAAAAAAGTACCAAATTTCGGGCAAAACGAGACAGTGATTTTTATAATATTCAACATCCCTAGTTAACGTTTTGGCGTGAAAGCAGAATCAATAGCTTATGGATAGAAAATACGCTTTGAACAGGGTAGGGGTGTGTCGATCCAAGAGGACAATATTACGTATTTCTAAATGTGTTTATAAGTGTGAGCTCCACAAACTATCTACGTCCATATATTTCATTTCAAAATATGTATAAATGCATGTAAAACGCCCCCAAAAAGTGGATACCAGTTACACTCTAAACTGGAAAGTGATTTTCATAATATTCAGCTCTTACTATATACTCCATGATCTTTTATCATACGTGGAATGTTATTCAGGCAAGTTGACCTGTAACTAATCCCTTGTAATGTCTTACACATATCCTTATGATTCAATAAGTGCAGTGTCCATAGAAGGGAAATATGTTCAAAATTAAATTTGGGAGTTAACGGTTTCACATGTAATGTATTTGGAAATGGTTTGGGTCAGTTGACAGTGGCTAGTTTGTGTACAGGTGATGCACAAGCTATCTGCACAGCATTATAATAAATGTAATATATAACAGATAACTTACAGGATCAGCATATATCAGTCTGTATATGAGAATATTCAGACGGCATTCTGTCTACTGGCGATGAAAGCATGAATAAATATAAAAATATCAATTTGGCTATAGTTTTATTACCTGTTAACTTTACCACTATGCATGCATCTGAACAGTATTGCTAATACAATGAGATCCAGTATTACGTGCTCACAAGTCAAAATAACAGTACATTGTTAATTAGAGTATGATCTCATCATATATCATTATATTTGGTCTGTAATCCACAATAATACTGTTTCTAATTTCTCTCCATTAAATTTTGCGAAGGTGGATTTCATTTAAGATTTATAAATTATTATTATGGTCATGCCTTGAACTATATAGGTAGCCCAAATGACATGGCCATATGAACAACGAATTGGCCAGTGTTGATGGTTGATCTGGTGTTCCAAATAGGGGTTTCTTCAACGCAGCGTCTTCTCATGTCTGAAACAACTCCATAATTGTAATTCGCGTTGCGTTTGTCAGTTCTCATTCTGGTTGTATTCGTTTGCTGGTTATTGCTGCTTGTGGAAGGCAATAGTAAGCACAGAATATGAATCTTAAATCTGCGATAGTTACTCAATAAGGGCGTGATATATTCTGCTGTGGAACCACATCTCTGTTGCTTCGGGGCTCGATAGTTCTGCCGTAGGGCGTTTCCAATTGTTATCCACGAACCCCTGCCGTATTTAACACGGGATGTTGCTACTCAAAATCGGTCCTAAAACCGCACATTTCAGCCAAAATTAATCACTTTCCAGCTTAAGTTGCAACTGATATCCGTATTTTGGGTTTTACATGCAGTTCATACGTATTTTTGAATTAAAATATATAGACGTAGATTGCTATCATGCCAAACCGTTAACTAGGGATGTTGAATATTATTCAAATTGCTGACTCGTTTTGCCCGAATTGTTGGTACTTTTTCTGGAATTTGGGCTACTCGCTCAAGAACTACCACAAATCAATGGTCACAGAACTGTATTAATGTTACAGAAGTAAAAATTGGTATTGTCACAGAAGTCAACTTTATTAATACCACAGAAGACAAAAATTGATTACGTCGCAGAGGTAACTTTAATAATGTCACGTGCTTTGACGCCGACACACAATGCTAAAAGAAAACTCACACGTACATAATCAATGCCTACTCTTCTCAAACGAGAATTCGGCCATAATAATATCACAGAATAAAAATTTGATAATGTCATCGAAGTGAACTGTGACAATGTAACAGTGAGTGATGGGGTTTTACGGCTCCACCCAACCCATTTGGGTGATACGGGCGCCAGTGACAATGTAACAGAAATGAAAGTTGATAATGTCAAAAAGAAGTAAACTTTCAATTATAAAGATATTAAAGACGTCACAGAAAATAATACTTTAAATCCTCAAGTAACCGGGCCTTTTCACATTATATGTAGAACATTTCAATTTGATGTTGCCAGTGAATAAGGTAAATGCTAAAACTGTAATTATGTTGCAATACACATATACCTTTTGTCTTGAAAACTTTACTTTGAACCCTGCAATCGAATTTCTTTCAAATACAATGTATAGCTATAGATGTAGCGGATTATTTAATACAAAGTGACATAATTGCATATAACATATATATATAACTTGGAAAAAGACTCTCTACCCCTTTCTGTCACATAGCCAAAAGTCACCCAGAGGCATTGAACCCCAGAATATTTTCATAAAAATATCTAAAGCTCATGCAGCAGACATATAGCCAAACAGATACATGGAAGGAGCGGTTCAACTCGGATTTAGATGACCAGCAAGAGGTCAGTCACAGAAAAAGGATCCAAGGTGACATTATGAGTTGAATAAATTGTATTGTTTTGCTGCTTGGCATCGTATTAGTTACCATCTCAGTAAAACGAGTAAACCTTCGCTTACTCGTTTGCTTCATTGGTGTGTAACTACCTCATTATTTGAGCGACACTGCTATGTAAGTGAATTTCTAGGAATGGGCTAGACGTCATGTCTGTTTCCTATCTTTCAGATGTCCCTATTTCCTCGATCGTTAATGCTAATTGAGCCCTGTAAAATAAAGTTTGATTCTGGGAAAGGTTAGGGTTATATATACGTGTATACTGAACAACAAAAGAAAAAATGCGTGTCTTGAAAAGCTTATAGAGTAATGCAAACTAAATTTCTCGTGGATATATGATTAGGGTGTGTTGGGTGTCCCCATCCATGATTAATTCTAGGGAAGTTGGGGTTCCTGGCGGTCACGCTGTTCAACCAAGCACAATTTTCCTTGTTCCTCATCATGAAATCATT
>KB301608.1:14640-37534 GCA_000328365.1 Capitella teleta
AAAATGATGAGACACATGCTGTGCTTTGTTGACAGAAACTCACTTTGAGGTCGGAGGCCTCAATGAGACCGACGTTTTCATGGTCGAACACTTTTAATGCCTCCTCAAATTCCTCTTCCATTTCGAAGTCTGTCTTCAATCCTTTGTGTCCAACCAACCTCATGAACTCGTCTAGACTCATTTGTCCGGCGTCTGTAATCGAAATGGGATAATTTAAATGATTAAAAAAACAAGAATCAATCAGAGATGTGATCACAGAAAATTACTAAATAAGCTATTGGTGAACATTGATGAAGGAAACATGAACATAATCGCAGCAAAATTAGTTCATGATGCCAAACTTCATGCTTCAATTTATGATTTTACAGCAGAATTGCGCAACCAATGAGCTAGATATGCATTTCTACCTGACATGACTTTACATTATCATTTAATGTGCCACATTCACCGACTCCGTCTGCATGTTGACAAAATTGGACATACTAATGGCCCTAACAGTGGTCAACTGGGCTCAACCCAGTAAAATTGGTATGTGCAGTAGACTTATTATATTGCAATAAGTTAAATTAACCAAATGCCATAGTAGTATACCACCAGACAGTCAAGGAACGCCATAATTGGCAAACTTTGATTGCAATAAACAAATTCAAAATAATAATCAATTAGTATGCAATTACATGCTTTAATTACGGGCAATAAGCAACTTCATTTAAACTCAGGATTTCGTAAGAGGCGCATACGTGGCATATATATATCTCTTATCTCTTGACCTTTGACCTTTGAACTACAAATTTTTATCAGACTCGCAGAATCAAATGGATTATCAATGTGTGAAATTTGCTGAATTACACTTCAGGGAATTCCGCGGAAGCGCGCATAAAAATTGTTAAAAACACAAAACAAAACGAAACAAAACAAAACAAAACAAAAACACACGTAAAGCAACATAAGAAAAAAGAATTTAATTTTAATTTTTCCCCACCATGCTCAAATCTTTCCACTATACTTCGTTGAACTAGAAAAGATCCTATTTGAAACTTTGATAAATTGCTGTGACCTTGACCTTGGGTTTTTCATTTAAAAATTTCTTAGGAAATCGCAGAATCACATGTTCCACCAACTTGTGAAAAGCAAAAATACAAAATTCATATTAGTTATCGGAAGAAAAAAACAATAATTAAATGCTTTAACTACTATAGTGAATGGGACATATGATGGGAGGTCGATGCCTCACACAGAAACTTGGTGGCATAGAAGATAAAAATGAATTCAAATCTAATCATTCGATTTGCGATTGCTCACCGTCCAGATTTGCCTCCTGTAGCATTTCCACCAATTCGGCCTCTGTAGGGTTTTGTCCCATGGCTCTCAGGGCTGTTCCCACATCTGGAGCACAGATCATCCCGTTGTCTTCCCGGTCACACATCGCAAACACCTCCTTTAACTCTGAAAACAAGCACCCATAAATTCCGCCCTCATTTGTCGCTCATAGTGCGGAAAGGGGTTCGGAGCTGTAGACCACTATTATACAGAGTAGACCAAAAGTAGTCTATCTACTCCATGTTAAAAACAAAACTCTAAAATTGGCTCAAATGTATCAATTATTCCTAAAAATAACTACCTGGTATGGATTGACTAGGTTTTTCTGCGCCCACTATTTTATGTACAGAAATCAAGTAAAAAATCAATTTTGAATGAGGGAGGAAGCTTTAAATGCGAGAGGTTGTGGAGGCTATCCGCCAGCAGTGGCGAGAACAGCTGAAGATGATGATGATGATGAGTGATCACGAAGAGAGCAAAATCAGACTAGCCCTTGAACGGGCATTAAGGCATATCATCTCTTTATGATTAAAATCAATCAATGAGATCAAATGTTGCGGGAAAGTGTTATGAGAGGCCCACAAACCAAATTTTTGGCACCCGAAATGAGGCTTGACATGTGATATCGGTATGAGTGAGTTCAATCAAAAACTTATAGTAATACCAGGGAATAATAAAGCTTTATGTGATCTTGTGATTGGTTCCTCTATCTAATCTCCAAATTTCACACCTCTGGTGTCGAGCGTTCTATATGTGTAGGAGGTGGTAAGCAAGAGTTAAGTGCCTTACACCCCAGTAGCCAGCGCCAAGCTCTTTCGAGGCGAGCACGCTAACCACTCAGCCATCACCTCTTCTTAGGCTGAGAACATTACGAACAACTGTCTTACATTGTTCAGGTGAAACATATTGACCTGTGAGATGACATTTCACCATTTAAAAAATGTGCATAACACGTGAATAGAAAAAAAGTGCGCTAATAATCCACGGGTATCAATCACATCGGAGTAATGAGCCAATTAACACGACATACCTGTCAATTGGTCCTCTGTGAAGTTATACAGCCGCATCCAAGTCTTGTCGCGATCTCTCTCGATGTCCTCCTCGGATTTATCGGGAGCATTTTCGGGTTCGTTCTGCTCCTGAAATATATATATAAAACACACATTAACCTGAGAATCGGCTCCCCGCGCTTCAAAAAAAAAAAAAAAAAAAAAAAAAAAAAAGAAGGCAAACACTCGAATGAAATATGAAATGTACTAATGATCTCGCTTGGACTGTCGAGTCCATATTTCATATTTGTCTTTGAGGTCAATGCAAACTCATTCTGTTCTCCTATTACAACACAGATAAATCACCGAAATGTGTGTGTGAGGTTTATGTATTGGAGAGATAAATCTTACGTGAGTTAGGTCCTAATCAATACTCATGTATTTCTTTCAGGTTTGAACTTCGCCGTGAATAACACAATCAATGAAGAATAGGAACCACCCTCATACACCCTCTAATGAACCACGTTGGCTGAATAGATCAGTAATTATTATTAAGATACCTGTGTGGAATGTTTACGCGACTGACCTATTATAGAGGGGCTGTAATAATAATTATAAGATTTTGGTCAATTCTCATCGAAGTTTCTTTTGTGGTTACGTATAACCATGGCAACGCATGGGGATGCGGCGTGGTTACCTGTGGTGACTCCGCCCCTCCTTCCAGTTCTACTTCTGGTTGGTTATCCATTGTTCTGAACACAGGTATTTTATACTCCAAATGAAAGTAATTATAGTTTGTATATTTCACTCCACAACGAATAACATGGCTTGAATCGGACCACAGTATAATTTCCTCACTAACAAAATGCAGTTTCGGGATGTTACGTTGATATCCAACATGCTGCAATCAAAGCAATGAAATCATGTTCAATTTGCACAATAGATGACTCAAGCGCCTCTTTGTCAGCTGATGATCTCTAAGTAATATTATCGGTGCGTAATCAGAGATTGTACGAAGTTAGAGATGCGGTTTGCAACACCACGGCGGCATTGTGCTGAGCCGATAGATCGGGAATTAAGCGCTTTGGTTAATCTTCTTAGGAAGGAAACGAATGCAGCAGACCGGCATTCGACTGACTTTACCGAATGTTCCATGCATGCAGCTCTTAGGCTGTCTTGTGTTACGACTAATATTTATCGGTATTGGTATCTGATGAATTTGAACACTTTTGTTCCTGAATCAGTTTAGGATAATTTCCGACCTCTCTCGATAAATGTAGCAGTAATCATCTGTATTCATGTTACATTTCCAACAATAATTATCAGAGAAATGTGATATGCTGCAACTGGAACACTGCGTTCCAGGAAAGATGGTGATTGGCATTTATCGTGAAGGTAGAGGTGCCTCGTATCAACTGATCAAACTAAGTAATGCAGTAGTCATGCAATAACATTGCATAATCACAATTCACGATTGGATTGGTCTCAAGGGAAGCTTCACAGAATACCTATTACTGGTATATGCTGGTATATGTATATAGCGTGTTCACCACAATCTGATTCCTCTCAGCACGATTCATTTTTGTCTCAGAAACATAGACTCTCAATATAGAACTACAGAAGAAAATAACCACTTTCGAGATTAGATGCTACAGGAGAATTCCGAATATTACCTGTCGTGACCAAGAAAGAAACACAATTAAAACCATCATCGGTGAGGCGGAAGCCATGGTGAGCTCCTTATACAATAGTAAGAAAGAAACGAAAGTTTAAATGGTTTGGCCACATTACAAGAACAGGTGTCCTTACTAAAAGGATCCTGCAAGGAACAGTTGAAGGGGGAAGTAGGAGAGGAAGGCCCAGGAAAAAAACGGACGGAAAACATCTAAGACTGGACTGGGATGGGATGGGGCGAAGCACATGACTGCAAGGGATGGAGGGCCCGTACGAGTCCATAGGGCTTAAGGGACATACAATACAAGGCAACGCGAGGTATGTGCTGGAAAACACAGTGCGCAGTGAGACGGACTTTCCCGGTTGGGTGGTATTATGGTTGTGTGGTTATTGACCGTTTGATAAAATCCCATGAACTCTGCTTAGCAAGCATTCAAAGTCCATCAAATAAACCATAACTGCTTTTTAAAATATATAATTACTCGTACAGTGCTACTAAGATACTAGTACATACTCTGAAAATAAAGAGAGAAAAAAATGCTGGGGAAACCCTTGGTATTTCTTTTCGCCCACAAGTGAAGAATAATTGAGTCTGGATGCGCACGTGTTCGTTAAAATAAGTTAATCGTCACTGCTGTTCTGCCCTGTTTTACGACACTCCGCAATTATAATATAATGATGAGAAAAATCAGCAACAATTCTGTGCTGGCTGCGTCCTTTCTCTTGGGAGAAAGAACTCATCCAGCACATGAGTATTTGCATACATTCATATTTATTTACATACATTCTCTACAGTATGTATTGTAAATTTTGTGTGACATTAGATTTCAGAAAACAGAAAGTATTTACTATATATTATACACGTACAATGTGTTGTGATATCGACTCCGATCCTTTGCAAATCAAAAGAACAATGGATACAATAACAAAAGAAGGTGATTGTTAGTACCTCTCTTGATATGGCATTTACCTGACGCCAAGAGCGAATGTGTAGCTGGTTGGATAGCAGGTAGTTCATGGTTCAGCCTCCTTTTCTACAGAATGTGTATAAGTCGTCTTGAATTGTAGCTGATATATATTTAGCCAGTGCTGCATTCGCCTTGTATTATGCATGCTGATGGCCTGAGGATCATGATTAGTGCATGCCTAATGGTGCTGCTGCTTAATGGAGTGCGCATGTACTTGCTGTGTTCACTGTGCCTGGAAAATCGTTTAGTGAGTTTATTTGTTAATTTGTCTGTGTGCTGGTGACGCTCAGCTTCTCTGGCTCTGACATTGAAATCCAGATTAAATTAAAGTCACCCGATTCTGCTAATAGGACACGGAGCGAAGTACATAATAGGCCACACAAGCGGAGCGTGTATATCCAATCTACCCCAGGGTACAATAGGACATGCTTAGACGACTCCTTTGACACTCATTTGAAGCCTGAGCATTTGCCCAAGATGACATAAGAGGTTCTTTGAATATTAAAATAACGTGAAATACTAGTACTAAACGGGAAATAACTGAAGATTATGCAGTTATGCTACATGCATGTAGGCCGATGTTGATATTTTCTCTTTGTTAAAAGCCACGTTTATCAATTATTTGACGATAATATTGAGTCAGTGAATATCACGACGGGATGAAAAGAGGAAATTGTTGGTTTACTGATGAGGGGGCATAAAAAGCAATTCTCCTCGTGGATCTTTGTCTCTTTGACTTACGCTGACAACTCCTTTTTAATAAATCAACGCGGTAATTGTCAGCTCTTCGATTTCAAAGCAATGTCGTTTTCATTCGTCTGGCGCGGCTTGCTGAATGGTCCTCGTGCTCTCAGTGAAATGAATTGGTCAACCATAAGTGCTGCCATGAAACAATGTAAAACGCGCTCTGTTACTTTTCCTTCAATTCATTAAACAACGCAAATGATCAATGCAAGTGCGCGAGAGAGGGATTAACATACATGGGGTTTCCGTTTCCTGCCATTTGCATTGGTGTTTTTAAATAAGATTGGCGTTATGATTAGTCACATTACCATTTACAGACGTTCCTTCGCCATGTCGTCTTGACGCTGTTCATCGTTATCAATCGATTCAATGACTTCGCTTTAGCAAGGGGTCAAGAAGGCAGATCGAGAAGACCACTTCTTGTTTTATGCCATTGGTTACCGGGGATCGAGGGGTGTGGGTACAGCCCCATGGGACTCGAATTATATTGTCCGGTGTAGACTCCAAGTAGAAAACGTGTTATTATGGGAAAGAGGGCTTTGTCAACCAAGGTGCAGAATATATACAAGAATACTGATTGAGATTTGTTCAAAGCCTTACAAAAATTTAGTGATTCGATTTAAAAAAAAAAAATAATAAAATAAAAATTGATTTCGAAATTATAACCTGTGATGAGGAAAGGAAAGGAAAGGAAATTGTTGTTTTACGGCACACCAACACTAGTGAGTGTTATACGGTGCCAAACACGTATCGAAATTATAACCTGTGATGAGAGATAACGACTGTTACCTTGTGAACGAAACTTATCTCAATCCATCGTATTCATTGAATTCTGAAAATAATTCAAATACTACATGACGGTTAATTGTATTCCAAAGCCTGTATATTATATTAATAATCAAAAATTTAAAGATTGTGTTATAAAGTTGTATTTTATTCGGGTCTGTTTGTGTTGTGTTCGTTTGCATGTTTGAGTGCGTGGACGAGTTTTTGAATTTCTTACTCCTCCCCTTTTCTGCATATGTTTTCTTGTGGGCTTAAAGGGTGGGGGGTGGGGGGGGGTTCTTTCACATGCATGTATTATTATGCATAGGTTCTGATATATTTACCTATAGTTTATATCAAATACCAGCTAATTACAGTCTCTGAGAGGAGTAAATAGATCAACACTGTTTGACATAAGAGATGATGTTAATTGATAGTGGTGTCTTATTCTGTAGTTAATCGCATTGATGCATCGGTTTTCACGACAAAATAAAAAGTAAATTTTGCAACATGACAACTTCATTCACGGTCAACGCCAGATCATCCTTACAAAAATATACAAACAACAAAATCAAGAAACATGACATTCGCCTACATATTGAATATAGCCAAACACAGATGTGTCCGTTTCAAAAGAGCCACTTACCTGAGATGCCTCATTCTTGTACCTGATGTGCACCTCCATTGTAAAGCAAATTTTAAAAGCCCAATTGAAACAATCCTCATGTGTTTGCCCTCGTGCATGGCGACGGTAGACCTCAAATTAAAACTCTCATGAATAACTAAATTGCACCCTGCCATCAGGACATTGGGTACTCCAGGTGCTAAAAATGAAAGTGATTTGCTAGAATTTAAAATATTATTGAGTTTGTAATGGGTTGAGTCTGATGATGAAGTACATCGTGGGTACCATACTAAGTAACTTGGTTAAAATATCTGATATATTTCTAGGTATACAGAACTGTAGGGTGCCCATCGAGGGATTGGTTGTGAATTATTGATTCAAGCCAGTTGATATTGATTCAGCATCTTAATTGACTCTTTCAAGAATCGATGGCGCTTATATTGAGGCCGTAGACCTGACAGTGATGACGCAAGAGTAGATATGGAAATTAGTACTCCAATGAAACTACATTTGAGCTAGAGTTCTCCAATGTAAATACATTTGAGTTAGAGTACTCCAATGAAAATACATTTGAGCTGGATAATTGCATATTCGTACAGTTATATGAAGCGGATACATATCTGCATATGGCAACTGCAATTATCAGAACAATTGATCCGAATGAGATCGATGGCTGGAGAGAATTAAACATTTGGTGGCATAGACATCAAGGTCATAATTACACCGCAAAACTAAGATAAAAGTGTGATATCACTGCGCCAAAATGTGCCCCTCTCCAGAGCAAACTGATCCAACATATTGGATAGAAAAAAAAAAGACTTGCTTGAATGCATCGAGAAGAAAGCATTTGATCGCTTACATAGCAACAGAACATGGCATAGTATTTTAGACCTCATATCAAAGGCCAAGATGGATGCATAGAGTATTAGAGCTGTCCGCATATGATGGACGCGAGGCAATTCGGGCCTATACGTGACATACAGTGTTGAAATATACGCAGAAAATTTACCCCAGAACCCGCCGTCTCCATGGAAACAATGTTAGATAACATTAAATGTCAAAGTCCTGTCGACGTAATCATAATATTATTTGCAACCTCCCACCCCCTTCCTTCTACCCAGTGTACCAACTACGCGTATATAACAGCAGTAATTAAATAACACCCTGGTAACCAGGCCTAATTAAGACACGTTGTTTTCCTCTAACCCGCGCGAAATATTTCCTTGTTTGACAGACAGAAAGCGTTATTCAGCGCAGGACGCTGGAGCCGGATGAAACGTCGTGGCGTTGTGATCGACATCATTCGCGGTCAAGACTCAGAGCCATAACGTACCCAGAAACGTTATGACGCAGAGGTGACACACACACCTGCGTGCGTTATGACTTCATTCACCTGGAAAGCGGAAACGGAATCAACTTTCGTCAACACGCCCGACGTCACTCGACACGAATCGGCCGCAAAAAAATACTACGCCCAAAATGGTGAGGAATCGTTGATAAGAGATTAATTAATGACTTATCGTCTTAAGTAACCAACCACAACATTTCTACTTCAATCTCACCTTCCAGGTTAATTGCTCCCATGCGCATTTTACACTTTATTGCAATAACAGTCCGGTTTTGGCAGTTATTTACTTATTAGGTCCACGCCCTTCCTTGAATCCTTCAATCAATCCTTGGCTGTTGGCAAGTAACAGATTGCTAGTATTACTCACTTAATCAGTTATAGTTGATCTAATCATTAATCTCGTTCCAAGATAGCTCCGCAAGGGTAGCGGAGCAGTTCCTACACACCGTACACGTAGTGTATATCGCCACTATACGCTACCCTACAGTTTGGGGAGTTAGTTCCAAGACTCCTGTGGCTGTTCAGCTGTTGCTATAAGGATCATCCCCACAGATTATGGCTACAGAATTCAGCTAGCTAATCATCAGATTCAGCTGCGTAGTCACGGTAGTGTCACAGTGTGAGGTAGTGGCCGAGTGGTTAGCGTGCTCGCCTAGAAAGGGCTTTGCGCTGGCCACTAGAGGTTCGAAGCCAGCCACCAACCTTATGTCCTTGGGTAAGGCACTTAACTCCTGCTTACCTCCTCGGGCCACATAAGCGGTCAGGCTTCAGAATTTCGAGGTTAGATAAGCCCCCCCCCCCCCCCCCAAAAAAAAATACAAAAACACATAGCAGCTAGCCCTTGGGATCATTTGATATCTTTGCTTCTCACCATACTATTACATATATAATCTATAAAACCACGGATAATTGAATATTGCCTTTATAAGATAATTGATTGTCATGTTTAGACTTAATTTGATTAAGAATTAATTATGGTTGAATAGTGTATACTCTGCAATGTCATCTCACATCAACTAATTTGTGTAAATTGTCAAGCAATTAGCACCAAGTGTGATAAAAAAATACAAGTTTGACCCATGGTGACGACAAAAATCTTCGATTGAGGCAATGAGATCCCCACCTGCTCAGTGAAAACAAAGGAAATCATGTGAGTCATAAGTGCACACATTGAAGACTGCATGCGTGCTGGCCAGAACCTCCAATCTGCTTTTCCAAGGTTCTTGTGTGCCCCATATAGATTCCCCTTTAACCAAGAAAGACTAAGAAATTATGAGGTATGTGCAGAGGATCACTACAAAGTAAAAATATGACTCCTTCAACTCAGAAAGATGAAAAATCATGAAACTCACATGTCTGTGATATCACAAGTGTCATGTTGATTTGATTGAAGTCTATAAATTACTCTCGGACTGAGCACCATTCATGAAGGCATCCTGCCATTAAGAGGTTCTGCAAACGCCACGGTCAGCGTGCAAGTGTTGATGCAGCTGATCTGCGAACCATGTTGAACTGTGAACCCATGTCACTCATCGTTCATCAGTAAAGGCATTTTTGAGCAGGTTAAACAACATTCTTATGCACCATCCCCTCCTCTGAAACCACAGTGTTTGTTGAAGGGAAGAACTGCTGCGACCAAACTTATAAAAGAGTAATGCTAGAGACCTTTTGGTATTAAATTCAATCAGTTGGCTCCAAAACCCATAAGCCATGGCTTGCTAGTCAAGGACTGACTGAGGCCTCAGCCTGATCACATGAGCATCATGAAAATTGTACCCAACATAATTATATGGTACATGACGTATACATTCTCCTGTTATTTCATTACAGGCACAAAGTTTGAAACCAGATCAAATTGAAGGTGAGTCTGCATAATTGTGTTAATTAGATTAATCAAACATTTCAATTACTTTCAGATTTCAAAGAATGTTTCATTCTGCATGACAAAGATGGCGATGGGAAGATCTCCACTCATGAACTGGGAACTGTCGTGCGATCGCTCGGCATGTGTCCTTCTGAAACAGATATCGATGAGCTTAAGCGCAATTTCCGTGAGTTGTTCTATGTAGGTCTACCCGTCAAGTCTTGTTGCTGAGCATTTTTTCTTTCAGGTGGCGGTTCTTTCGGTCTGCCTGAGCTGATGCAAGTGATGGCCACGTTGATGCAGCAAGAGGGCGACCGCGAAGTCGCCATTCGCGACGCTTTCCAAACATTTGATCGCGATGGCAATGGCCTGATTAACGCTGCAGAGTTGCGTCATATCATGACCAATATTGGAGAGAAACTCACTGAGCAAGAAGTTGATGAAATGATCCGAGAATTTGATGTGGATCGAGAAGGCAATGTTAGCTACGAAGGTCAGTAGCATGAAATCCCTGGGCAGCCGCATACGCCACTCAATTATCAACAAATAATGTTTGCAAGGCTCAATTTGATGTTATAATTATTGAGAAAATTTAGGATTGTGAAAAAAAAATTTAAAATGTATAATATTATGTGTATTTCACGCTGATTGTCATTATGATCTCTCAGATTTCTTCGAGGTGGGGGGTGTAGTGTAAAGGATGTCTAGGAAATTAAGTGAATTAATCTTCAGCTAAATTGTATTGGGAGTCCAGATTTATTTGATAATTATTTGACATTCTGAGTCCTTGTAGTGAAAATGAAATTCTTTCAATTTCAGATGTTGTTCTGCGTATGGCATCGAAATGAAGAATCTCAGATTGCTGAATACCTTAAAATTACTCTATGCAACCAATCAGCTTGGACCGTTTCCTGAGCTTACTTGAATATTATCTGAACATTCCTGTCTCTACAAGATCATTGTGTTCACTGGTCACATGTCTTCCTTTTTGTGACATAATCTTGATTAATTCTTTATAATTTTTACCAAAATCTTGTATTCATTCCTTTACTGATGTCTTCCATCATCGTTCATTCCATCAAAGTTTCTTGCTCTGTTGACGTAAATTTTTTTGTTTTGTTATATGAATTGTTGCATAAATTTCTCTTCACTTGTTCTATGAAGTACGTGTGTGCTGCTCTTGGAAAATAATATTATTATGTACTTGGCTGCAAAATTGCATTCTCTGCTGAAGGCATAAATGCTACTTTTTTTTTTTTTCTTCTTGCTCTTTCTGAGTTCAGGTTTTCTTTGTTTCTCCATTTTTTATGCTGGCCTCGAGTTCTTTTAAAGAGGACCTCTATTCATTTCGGAACCTTTTCAGATCGATTCTATGGACTTTTTTGAGTGACCATAAAATGGACCATTTTTGAAAAATTTTGTCCACTGTGAATGATATTCAAGACAAATTATAATACGAATTTCCTGCTCAGGCAGAATAGCTTGAAACGAGAGGAGTGTGAGATTTTTTTATGAGAACTGCTGGCAGATCTGCTCATTCGACGGCTCCCAGGAGAATTACTTATGTCATATCAACACAATCTGAATCGAACGCTAGAAGAAAGCGTGATTTTAAGCTCGATGCATTTTAAATTTGATGCATCTAGGAATTAGCCCACAACAAACGTTATGTCTAAAAACATGTCAGTCACAAGGCGTATTTGTCTTTTGGGATGCATCCTCTATTATCCATTACTGGTTCAAAACAGAAGTCCTCTTTAAGTTATTAATCAGTATGTCTCTGAAATAAAAATTGAAAACCCCAACAAATTGATGTATATTGCTTGACTATCAATGTCTCGCAGCCATACCAGCCCATAGGCAGCCTGTGAATTTATTTCGTAAGTTGATCGAATATATATATGTATAAACATGAGCAGTGCTAATCAGGAAGCTCCAAGTAAACGACCTCAGATTCGCGTTTGTGCTTATCCAAATTCCCGAGAAAGCCAATTTGCGAGCGCATTGACAGACTCCTCATCAGCACCCGAGTGATGAAGCTCCTGCCAGTTTGCAGCATGATGCAATTACACTTCATTTGGCATTCGGGTCGCTTCACAACCGAATCGAATCTGACCGAACACTTGATTGCAATATCTGCATTGTCTCCAATATGGATGGGCACTTTGATTGGCATTGTGCCAACACACTCGGTGTGTCTTGTGCTCAGTCACATGGTTCTGGCATCAAAGGTCAAACATAGGGTCAATCGGAATGTTTCGAGCCTAAATAGCAATTTTGCTGTCTAAATTACAGGAACACTGGCGAACTACACATTTCATTCCCCAATACACGAAACTGTTTTGTTGCCATTTTAAATTTTAAATCTTCATATCTCTGATGGATGTTAAGGTAAGTATGCCAATCATAGTACGGAATAAATTACGTCATTTACATGCTTGTTTTGGCGACTTTTGGTGTGAAGGGAGCCCATTGGTTATAATTATTTAGTCTTAAGTCATAGCTTAATTGTCATGGCAAAACCCCGGATGTGTCGCAGAAGAAAAATAAAAGAGTTAATCATCTGATCATAGAGATTGTAAATTTGGACAACATGGTGGTCGTTTTAAATAATTATGTGTTGACCAGTCACTGAGATATGGCTATTTGAACTTAAATAACGCAAAAATGCGTGTTCTGAGAGAATAGATCAATAACAGCATCGCTATGAGTTACGTGGGCAACTTTGACTCTGTCAAAGTGATAGTGGTCATGTTTCTTGCTTCACAATTGTTTGGATATTAAATTGGTCTAGCCCAAGTTAATATTTTCAGAGAGTTGAGAGAGAGAGAGTAAGAATAATATCCAAATCATTTAGGTGCGATGCGATATAGCCGAGTTGTCGACAATTGGAAAAAAAAAAGAGAAGATTATTGGGTCATTTCTCTCGAATAATCGATCCATTGTTTTTAGGGGTGCCCAAAAACAATTATTAATGCATTTATATTGTAATCTGAGTATTAATGCAAGCCGAGAATCTCATAAACGTTGAATATTGCCTAAGCTATCAATATCGCCTCTTGCGCTGCTGTGCGTGCGCTGTGTCGTGGAGTCTCACAATTGAGGAAAGGTTCTTGGCACAGTCTCTTTATGGAGGCTTGATTGGAAACAAACAGCCGCGCTCAGTTGCACAAATTAAGGTGTGTGTGATAATCAGCAGCGATCGGATTGAAGTTGCACTCAGGCAGAGCCACGTTCATTTCAGTTCCCATCATACGGACAACTGAGTTCTACTACGTGCATTCAGTTGTGTACAATGAAACACGACAATTATTTGGTTGCACGTCAATGAGAAAAAGTTTGAGCTATAGACACTGATAGAGCATTCACCCCAGGGTAGAAAGGAGGACCCAGATAAAAAAGCCAGAACTCTGCGACATTATTCGTTGTTCTAGAGATGGATAGAGACACATTGGAATCACATGTCTATCCTAGGGATGGGGTTGTTGTGCAGGGTAATCAGAGAAGCGCCTCGTTTGATGACTCGATTTTCGTTCTTTAAATACTGTTATATACTGTTATAGTGTTTGTTATGCTTTGCGTTTGCTTTCAAGTCAACTCACCGAATACACGTATACTTAAATTGTTTCCACCTCGGGTAGTGGGCAGAGCCTATAGCTTGTGCTGTTTTTTATGAAGAGTGAATTTTAAACACAACTTCTAATTTCAGACAACAAATAATAAGCGCGCATCTTCACCCAAATCTGAACCAAAAATCGTGAAGAAAAGATAAACATCTAATGTTCCACTGAGAAACCAAAGCAGCCGAAAATAAATTCCTCGCATTGCCAAAGGAAGATTGTTACGAGGACGAGGAATCCTACTCTCAATATAACGCAATGACGTCAATTTTAGCTTATAGTAGGCCTACTATAGTATAGGTACTTATGTATACAACCAGTTATAAGTTAATAAAATATAATCATTCAATTGCTTTATGCATGGACATTAAAATCGTGAACGTTGCCAATGGTTCAGATTAATTCTTGACGGCTCAACGTGCACTGAATCATCTCAATGATCAAAGCACTGCGGTTATTCTCGGTGGTACGCCACTCTGTCCAGGGATTACAGACATACATGTACATTGTATTACTCTAACAAAAGCACTCACTTTTCCCGCCAACGGAAGTGATGTCGATGAGGATGTATCTTCTTTTCGCCACTTCCGAAAGCAAAGTGCTCTCAGTAATGACGTCATAGCGTTGAAAGATACCAGACGTTTGCATGAACATATCCCATAATCCTACTCAGTCCTCACTTGGATATTCTTCACGCAGAGAGCGACGTTGGGCGTCGATCTGTCATCCTCATGTTCTGTGGAGACCCGGAGCTATGTACGTCGGCAATGCTATTCGAATCCGTCACTCGACGCATCCCGGCATGCATCCGGGCAGAACAGGGACGTAGTCAATATTTCAAAAGCCAAACACAAGTCCCGGATATCTTATGCAGACCACTGCACCGCGCCCCCTCGGGTAATCAACGCATGTATACGTAGTAAGAGTGCCAACAACCCCCTCGCGCACTCCACATTTCATTACAAAGTCTACATGTGGCGTGACATTTCTCCAAGGCAAGTTGATTACTTGTGGCTTCATCAACAATGTCATGGGACGTCTCTTTGAGGGGCACAGACTCCAAATACGCACCCCACCCCCTCACAGCTCTTTCATTCCTCCACTTTCTCATGCACCTCCACAGGCCCTTAGCTGCTGCGCGTGGAACCCTTTTTTTGTATCTGCATGCTGAGTATATGGCTGAGTATGGTGCGTTGTCTATCGTATACGTCTATTACGGGATGATCCCTTCTGCATGCAGCAGCCTCTTCGGGGCAGGTGCAGACATGCATTATGCATTCGAATCTCATCTCACTGTCTCCTCCATCGGTTGCGCTGCTGCGGAATTTGGTCGAACGGTGCCAACACAGCAGCTAGATCGGTGATAATGCGTGCATGCACTCACGACCGGAGATGCGCCGTCATGCACGTTAATCGCGAAATATTCATGCGAACGTATTACATGTACATGTCAAATTCTGAAATTGATTGTCCACCTTCAAATCTAATTCATATCACGGATGATGCATGTAATATTCATTCGAATCTATGCTATATACATATACAGTTGTACCCCTAATATACACGTAATTATCGTATCAGTTGAGCCAGTGCAACAATGACGACGAAAGAAAAAAATTATCATAGCATTCAGATCAAAGATACAAATGTACTTTACAGGAAGAATTCTTCTTTCTCTGTGAATGTTGGCCTAAACGTACTCCACTTGAGGTCACGTGATCCCATTCCCAGCAGGTTTCCATTTGACCAATGAATGACACGCATCCACGTGGAGTACGTGTGAATGTATCTTTGGCCTTAGCTGTGAGATCATCGATCACTATATATGAATGGTGATATTCGGCACTCTCTCTGTCTCTCTCTGACCCACCTTCCAATCCCACACAAGCCTTGCCTACTTAATCTATACTTGGTGAAGCATCAAATTCAGAGGCCACCTCAGCCCCTGTCCAACAAGGAAGACAATTCAATACCTCAAACCCGCTTCTATGCACAGGAAGATGTGATTGAGCTACAACGAACCCTATAAATTGTTATCAAAAATTGTTACTATTACAAAGTTTTGTCACGTTTGCCTATAATTATGGAATCTGGAGATAGTGGCATCATGCTGCGTGTCGCAACCAGTGATTTTTGCCCTTTTCTTTGAGGCGTCAAAATAAAAGTGGGCTTCCATGTACATGCATTCGTATGACTGCATGCATACAGCGTCTTGCAATACTGATTCTGTTCAGCGTTATTCGTCATCCGATCTAAGGCATGCGCATCACCGGAAGTCCGTTCCATCTCCTCGAAATGCATTGCGCTATGATTTTACATTGCGTTCTCTTTTTAACGTGTAATTAAATGTAATGATGACGTCACTATTAGATTGCGATCGTGTTATTTCATTTTGCTTAAAAATGGTCCAATCTTTGGAATATGCAAATAATTTGTGTCTGAGATAATGCTCCAATCGGTGAGTTTAATTATATACGAAAGCACACAAGACGAGGTTTACTATTATGAGTGATAATTGGGGATTTTAATGGCTTGAAATTGCTCTATGATTGGGTCATGAACTGTAAAAGGGGGATTTTCTAACGTCACATACAGAGGTGAATAACCATGGTTATTGCCAGGAACATCACGATTAAGCAATACAATAGGCTATTTTCAGTATTTTTGTGCTTTTATAGGTGTTTATGCTCCTTAAAAAGTTGACAAAGCTTGGTGAATGATCATTTGAAGACTGTGGTACTATTATTTCACTTCGTTTCCGTCATTGTCACTGCATCATGCATGAATGTGTTATTAAATTAATTACCTCAGCCGAGCAAGGCCACAATAAATTAAAATTAAGCCACAATTGCAATTCTATGTTTTCACCCAGCGGTGTGGTGTAGCCCTACATAGGAACAAGCCTAGACCTAAGATATATTGGCTATTGTTGTTTCCCAAAGTAATGAAAACGGGTCATGATTCACAGGTACAAATCCTGACACTGGAATCTACATGCAATATACCAGCGTTCCCAAGACGATCAGTGCAGGGTTTATGACTGTGATATCAATGTTTCTCAGGGATTAGGCAGCATATCAGCACAGCTACTTTTCAGGGTAGGGCACGGTAGAGTGCTTTTTGTAGCAGTATAATGGAATAATTGGTGTAAGAATCAAGCAAGCAGACCCATGTACATGTATAGGCTTTAATTCACAAAACAGCACTCAAGGCATTGAAGGCTCATCTGACAATCAGCTACCCTAAATCCAAATCCCTATATTAGCACTTTAGCACAGATAAATTAGGCGAGGTGGGCGAACCATTTAATTAGTCGTAATGCAACCACATTTACCTTTGTGTCGATGCTGAATTATATTTTGTCGTTACCTCTTCATTGCAGTTGAACCTACTGTGTTGTCAATGACCGAATTCAGTCTTAACTCATAATAATTGACTTACTCTCGTAGATCTTCAATGGGACGGTGACCGACATTATGATTTTGTACCCCGCACCCTTCAGAAAAAGTTAGTAAAGTGTCAAGTAGAAATTGCTCGGATAATATCAGCATGGTTGGCTCCATTTCATAAGGCTTGGGAATTACATACAATTTGACCATCTGATAAGGTAGCCCGGGGAGGGGATGTGTAGTGGTATAATTGTAAAAAAAAAATCTGGTGATGTATACATTGTATTAACATTTATTTCTAAACTTTGTCAGTGGGAAAGGAGCTTTTGGCCATTGCAGCAAAATCAAAATACAACAAATGAAAGTTTGTTTTTATTATCAGATCAATGAGGCAAACAAAAGAAAACGGAGACAACTGGAAGTCGAAATTGACATGGCTGCTATACGAGGTGTGAATTTCCTCTCACCACAGCATACATAACTGTAAACCAAATTGATTGCTATGGATGAGCTTTGAGCAAAGAACTAGAAGTGGCGGATGGACATATATTGTGTACTGAGAACGCACTAACAACAGCGTCCTCGACCGTTGGTTTCAAAAGTGCAACTTATTTCACAGTCACGTTCCTGGAATTTATAGCCAAACATGTCCATGTCACGTTGGAAGTTCTTCACAAATAAATGTCGACGCTGGTCGGTGATATTTAGAAGCTCTGGTAAAGGTTTCGTGTATTCGTGGGGTTTCTCCGGATCCTCGAAAACTGCATCACGATGCGAGTGAATCTTGCTGAGCTCCAGTGGCTCTTTAAGTTTGGAGGAGAGCAGGGAGAGGATATAAGGTGCATCTTCTTGCATGGTTTCCGTCTTCATGACGTAGTCGTAATGGATGATGCAGGGGTGACAGATGTTGATCATGGAGTCCCAGTGAATGTTGTACGGTGCTTTCTCATCCAGCACCATGCTGACAAACTCATCGAATCGAACGCCACTTGGAATAGTGTTGCGTCCGTGAGTCAAGCGAATCTGATCCGCGGGGCTTCTGTAATTCTTGTTCAGGTATTCGATCGATTCCAGAATGGGGAATTCCAATTCACTGTATACGAATTTATCCATGTAAGAAGAGAGAGCCCGCTCCACTGGATGCCTCGTGTTCATGATTTTGAAGTAATTTCTGATGATTTCTTGTTGCTTTGCTTCTGTGTAGTTGTAGAGGAACTTGAGTCCCATTCGGTTGAGGTAAGGGGCGTGGTATGGCTTGATTTTCTCTTTGGTTTTATCAATCTTGCCAGTTCCGCGCAGGAACATGGTTCTCCATAGTGTTACGGCCGCTTTGGGCACTGCGCAAAAGAGCAGCTTGTGTCGCTCGTCGACTAAGAAAACATGGAACTTGTCGAGCTTGCTCATCGGGTGGCGAGTGAAGTTTTCCTTCAGCTCTGGGTGGGCTGCACAGTAGTTCTGTATGCTAAGTAGTCTCTCAGGCTGACTGCATGGCCGGACAATCTTTGAATCGCTCTCATCTGCAAAACCCCTTTCAGAGGAAATATAATAAACTTGTGCGAAAGGTCACTCACCGTTTGGAGTCATCCCTGAGAGACGAGCATTCCGCGAGCTAGCACCAAGTGCAATGAGGTCATCACTTTGTGTGAGGGTGGACAGCGTGATGACGAGAAGCGGAATGAACACGACGATCGAGGCCAGTTTGAGAATGTACTTGACGCTTCTAGCGCATGGGATTTTAGTCGTTCCCATGACAGAACTGCGACAGAAAGAAAATAATCATTCTTTAACAACTGTCTGCATTCCATCATCCTATTCATCTAGCACGTGGGTTTCTTGACATTGTTGTGATTAATTTCCCATTCTGGAGGATAAGGAAAAAAATAACGATTCAAAATTTGTCCTGAAATTGTAAAATGAACAGCGATGCGACAGATGGGTTCATTTACATACAAATTAAATTATAGTTTATAGAGAGGAAAAGGCACATCCGGCATAAATTAACGAAAATAAATAAACACGGCTGATTTATAGCATGCATATTCCACGCGTCGTCAATTTTTAAATTAATTAATCGGCAATGGAATATCAATGAAATGAACGTCACTCTCTGTTACGCCATTGCTTCATAAGGTCATCCATATTGTATCTATAATTTTGTTTATTCAGTATTCTACCATTTCTACGTACCTGTTTGTTTTACTGATATATATTTTATACACGATGTGGACCTATTTCCTCGGTTGTTTTCACTTTCTTTCCGCTTTTTATTTTTATTTTTATTTTTATTTTTTTTTTCAATGAAGGTAGGTGCAATACCCATATACATGTAATAGATATAATATATAATTTATCTTGTTACATATAATTATATTACTCATTCTACCTGATGCGTGTATTTTGTCCTACATGCAATAAAGAGGCATCCTGATCAGATTGTTAGAAGGTTGATTCACTCCTCACCGTGGTTTATCTTACGGGAAGTCTCACCCTGACTCACGGGAACTTTAGCCAGCTCTCGTAAGGAAATATCTCACAGGAAGTTCACTCAAATCTTGTGACAATGAAGGGGCAATATTATGTATGAAATGTTGCACGTTTCCATTATAACATGCATTGTTTCAATTTTCATTAGACCTCATTCTTGAGTTTCGAAAGAAATACAAATTGATGCATTTTTTTTTTTTTTTAAGTTAGTGCATGTAGTTTTACGTTTCGGCAAAATTTTACATGCATGATGATTCGGGCTCAATATCTAACTTTCCTGAAAGAGCATAACGTATTGTAGAATTATGTAAGGAATGTAAATATTAGAAAATAATTAAAATAGAGTGATATAAATATCCACATTTATGCATCAATATATGGATACAGTCAATGTTTCGTAACTCGAAAATATCAATTCTGACACATATGCTTTGAGCATATATTTTTCCCATTTTACACAAATATTTAAAATATGTTGCAAAATCATTATTTTTAATGGTTGTGGGTTTTTTATTGCCTTTTTCTAATTATTTGTTTAAATATGAAAATGGGCAAGTATTTTTTATAGAGATTTTTCTCCTTTTTTTTCTATATAACGCTCGATCTGTCTGTTTGTTCTGGTTTTTATTTTTTATTTATTTTTTTTTTTGCACCTCCCTAGTGCAATTTCCGTGTGAGCTATTTTTGTGTGGTTAGGATGCCATTAAATTTTCATCGGCGAAGCAAATAGACAAGTTGTGTATTGCATTAAAATCAGAGATCAGATGCTGACTAAAGTCTTCTGAGAGGCCCACAAATCAAACTTTTGGCACCCGAAATGAGGCTTTGACAGTGATATCGATAGAAGTGCGCTCAATCAAAATATAGTAGTGTCAGAGAAATAATAAAGCAACGTTTGGTCTTGTGAATGGTCTTTCTATTTAACTACCAAATTACATACCTCTAGTATAGCGCGTTTTATGTTAGGCTGAGAACTTTTCGAACAACCCTCATATGTTCAAGTTGGGCAAATTGACAACAGGCGTTGATAACACATTCAGACCAGACGTCTGCTGGTAATTTAAGTGTTCAACGCTTACGGTTTAGTGCTAACAACGCTTAAGATAACGACTGTCTTACTTTCAGTGTCCTGTTGCAGAGAAAGCTCTGGTTTCCGTCTCCATAAAGATCAAGCTTTTACCCAATTGTACTCAATATTTCGTTGTAAATAGCGAGATTTCATAGCACTGTTGACGTATGAGAGACAAAAAGAGAAGGACGCAATTTCAAATTTCTCTTCTTGTTTTAGGATAAAATTGTGAATTTATCACGTCAGATTGGATTTCTGGGAGTGGAAACTGTAAAATCTGTATTTCTCTTCTGTCAAAGAACATTTGGGTACTAAATTCATCTCTGGATCATGTTCTGGCGCTGCTCAGTGGCGACAAGGCTACAAGTCATCATACTCATCATATACTTA
Organism: Capitella teleta; assembly: GCA_000328365.1. Lineage (NCBI taxonomy): Eukaryota > Metazoa > Annelida > Polychaeta > Capitellidae > Capitella > Capitella teleta. The sequence continues at coordinate 35,890 of KB301608.1, forward strand.
TCATCAGTCTCATTGTAATGCAAAGATGGAACGAAAAAGCTTACACAAGGCAAGAACTGATTGCTCTCAGAGATCAGAATGTGACATCATGCGTGGATCTTCATCTAAACCGAAATGGTCTTTTACCATCTGGAAGAAGACTGTCGATTCCAAGAATTCGGACAGCTTGCTTCAAGAGAACTTTCATCTCTTCATCAATCATTTTATGATGACCATGCCGTTATGCAAAGGCGCTTACTTTCACCTTCACCCCATCTGGAAGGTGTGAAAATTTATTATAACAGCCAAAACCCGTGCTTTAGTCCAGGCTCATGTGACATCTCGCCTAGACTACTGCAACGCCCTTTTCGACGGACTTCCAGTCTGCACCAGAAACAAGCTACAACAGGTTCAGAATGCAGCAGCAAGTGTCATTATAAGAACTAAATAATCGGAGCACATAACGCCAGAGTTAAAAGACCTCTATTGGCTGCCAATTGAACGCCGTGTTGAATACAAAATTCAACTTTTGACCTTCAAAATTATAAATGGCTTGGCCCCTCCATATCTTCAGGATTACATCAAAATTTACACCCCGAACGGGTCACTCCGCTCATCGCATGATTGCCTTTTAACACGTACGACTTTTAATCTTCAAACTGTTGGTGGTCGTTCTTATAAACATTCAGCTCCACTATTATAGAACCAACTTCCAAAATTTATCTGCTCATCCGATTAACTCGAATCCTTTAAAACGCTTTTAAAAATATATCATTTTAAAAATGCCTTCTGACTGTTTAACTGGTTAACTTACAGTATTAATTTTACCTTTCTATCTTGCTTTATCTTTTATTTAGCTTTTATCCTACCTTTTATCATTTCATAATTTTTACCTCTTTATTTTTGTTTTCTTCATTTTGATGTAATGTTTCACTTTATACCAATTGTAAGACGCCTTCGAACAACGCCAGTTGCAGAAGGCGTGGAATAAATGTGAATACTAGTAAATAAATTTCAATTATTTATTGTGGCCAAACACATCCCTTCGGCCATTAAATGTTTATCTTATCTTATCTTAATATGCGGTATTATGGGCAATTCTGGGTAATTATGGGCAATTCTGGGTAATTATGGGCAATTCTGGATAATTATGGGCGATTTATGGGCGATCTGGGTAATAGCATTCCTGGGCCAATAGCCTGATGTAAATCATGTTACCATGGTGTTATATGATTGTATTTATGTATGTGTATATTACACACTGTTACAGCTGTGTGCGATATTTCAGACCGGAATTTGTTTATGACTTGCGAAAAGCACGTTGTTCGAATGGCCAATCACAGGCTATATTACACCCCAGGCAGCGATGGTCACATCTGGGCCAATAGTAACGCGCTATATTAAAATTTGAATGGATGGCTGGCTGTTCAACGTATACCTGAATCGAGAAACGTCTATACCTGCGATATTTGCCAATCAAAACACGGTATATTTTGACTTTTACGTGAATATTTACATTTATAATTCTTACAATCCTTAATGACTATATTATTAAAAACAAGCAACCAGGTCCATAAATCATCTTGGTCGTCAAAATGACGTAACTCACAGATCATTGTTGACATTCATGTTGAGGCTGGAGGCTGACTCGGTCCGGACTATTCCC
>KB301608.1:44999-123994 GCA_000328365.1 Capitella teleta
CCCACCCCCCCCCCCCCCAAAAAAAAAAAAAAAAAAAAGAAAAAGAAAGAAAAAAAAGAAGACTTATAGTTAGGGAAAGAATAGATCACAAATCCCGCATGATGTACACGATAATTACGCTTTACGTAATAATAATGAAGTGTTGATGAGCTCATGTTCCAAAACACGCTTTGAATATTGAAACAAAAGGAGGATCTTCATTCAGTCGGAAAATACCTCGTTCGGAGACAGAGTGATCATGTGTATCCATGACGTCATAGCAATTATGTAACAACGATCATATTCGCTGATTGTTACGTAATGTGCAGCCTAATCAGGACGTCTTTCTCCTGCTCCCTCCAAGTCGTTCCTCCTAAACGCTCTGCCCCTCCTCCCACACTTCCTTCCTTCCGCTTCTCCCCTCCCAGTGTCTTCTGATCTTCCGTCTGCTCACATCTTGCAACCCACTCCATTCATTGATTAGTTTTAAAGCAACAGCAGGATGAATCCCGCGGGAAGAGGGCGTCCCACAGTGACGGAAGCGACAGGCAGATCGAGCGGCAGTAATTGATAGCCCGTGCTGGCATGCACGTGTGAGATGCGCCGGCGGTTGCGCCGCAAACATCAAAGAGACGGCGGAGGTACGGAGTGCGTTATGATTGTGCCCAGTAACGTTATGATCACGATTTTGAATTGTAGCGCGGTGCCTGGAGACGATAATAAACTTAATAGACTCCAGTCACTACATCATTTATTGTCGCACATCTTTCAGACTCACAAGTGACTGCGAAGTTTCATGGCAACTTTTTATTATTGCGATTCCATTCGGAAATTTCTAAGCGGTGAAATATAATTCTCCCGCCAATTGCGACTATACACATGCATACAGAGAAAGAGAGGAGCCGTTAACCATTGCCTCGTGAGGCTGAGCAATTGATCGTCCAGATTTGCAATTACACGTGTTGGCCCTGTGAGGGTACAATTACAAAGAGAACCAGAAACCTCGACGGCCACGAGTATCAGCTGTGCCTGGAGACGCAGAACGGAAAGCACAGCTGCAGGCGCACTTCAAACGTCTTGTAATTGACTTGTTGCGCAACAAACAGCCTCCTCTCCTCATTCGATAATTCCACAAATAAGCTATGCGGGATTCAGCGGCAGGCCTCATGGCATGGGCTGACATTCGAAGTGCGTCGTAATTAGGCCTGGGCTGGTTGGAGGCGAATGTGTTCGCTAACGAGCATTTCATGAGTTGCGTCACATATTATGACAGATGTGATGCGCAAGACCTTCTTTCCGTGGCATTAATTCGAATGATTCGGGATCGACATATGTTGATCGCCGCCGCCTCCTCATCAATGGTACACCGGAAGTGCGTTCTCTTAGCCGTGTATATAGGCGGGCACGCTTGACAACTTTTCTGAATATTTCTGATTCTAAATTTATAATGAATGAGTGTCCGGGGTTGGAGGACGAAGCAGACGAGCGTTGGTGGACACGTGACCCGCGGCGCGAGATCTGAGGCTAGTGCGACAGTCGCACGCGACGCGGATATTAGAAACCGCGTAAATGAATGAAATATTTCCAAGAGAAAAAAATTAACCTGAACAGATGTAGGGTGGTGCTTCAGAGCAGGGCGCGAATGGTGCCTGTTGTGGGAGGGGGTTTTAAACTGAGAGAAGCGATATGAGGGAAAGGAGGAGATAAGATCACCAAAAGCGAATGAATGGATCACACGGAAGAAAAGGTCATCACAAAGAAAGCGATCGCGACATCACAGAACTTTGCACTCGAACGCAAATGCCGTACACCAAAAAGCAAGCGGACAGAATTACAATAAAATTGAGGCAAATTAAAGAGATGTTTATCAAGGCGGAATATCTAAAGATCATAGAGGCGAGGGTGTCCACCCGTTTCGGTGCGAGACCACCATTTGAGCAGTGTCTCTACACTCGATCTTACACCTCACACGAAAAGCGCCGCACACCGGAAAATGTATACGAGTATGATGAAAGATAGTGCATTTGCATGGAGGGCTGGATGGGCATAAGGCATAAGACGATATCGAATAGCCTATACCGGGTATACTTAATAGACCTGTGAAGTTTTTGGTGGCATATGATTCTCAAACATCTCCACAACTCAGAACTGAAACCCAAGAAGCTTACAATGCAAGATTGGCGTTTTAAGCCCGTTCGAAGCCGTCGAGCCCATCAGTCTGTGTGATCACAACGTCTCACTCCGACGACAATCAGTAGACACGTCACTCATTCTCAGCGCAATGGCTTAAATGCATTTAAAGGCTTAGATTTCGCCATCGTCAGTTTAGCCAGAATGATCGCATTTCAGTTTCCAGTCAGTGCGGTCTCTTTGAGCTTCGAATCTGATCCAACGAGCAAAGGAGGCACGCCGACAGCGATATTCTTATTTGGTGTGATACACATGCGAACGGACTAAAGCGTCCACGGGTTGCAGGCCTCGGGCTGGACATTCGTACCCCATATGATGAATGGAAAACACCATTAAGCGAGGGTAATGGCGGTTGAGGGCGTCGGGCATTAAGCACGGGGTTCCAGTATTTAGGGGGGCAAAGGGAACGGTAAACCCGAGAAGTCACGTCGAGGTAATTAAGTGCATGCAACGTGCTATTACGGTGTCTGCTGCGACTTTGTATTATAAGAACTGGTCTCGAGAGATGGACACGGGAGGGGGGTTAATGAAAGGAGGGAGATGTGTCAGCGAGGGGAAGAGAGACATAATTAGGTCCGAGGAGACGCATCGGTGACACTCGGACAATCCATGTTTTAATTCGATTTAAAACAAACTCTCAAAATAATGAGCCGGTCATGACAGGAAAGTGACTTATTTACCACTTGCATAAACATAATAAGATGAATCGGTGAAGGGAGGGGTTCGGGATGTGGGTGTTATTTCACTTTATTATCGAATGTGTGAATAATCAATTTATAGCGAGGTGAGAAGATCGCATGTCGCGATTTTATGAAGGAATTTGTTAAAGTATGGCATAAATTTTCAGAGAAAACTGACGCGCGATTCATCATGGTTGAATGTCCGGTTGACCCCTGAGGTGAAGCAGCGCTGACCCAGCGTCTGCCGCTGACCACCCGAGTGCTTGTCCACACCAGCGTCCTGCCAGTGGAATTAGAAGACTTCATTCAGAACGAAACGAAAGGTTATCCCAAGGTTCAAAACCCGCCATCCGGGGTTCGCTTTGAATTGTTTCTGGGTCAAGAAAAGTGTAGGTCACAGGTCGGAGTTCACGTGTCAAGACGACCTCCTAGGTTGAAATTATGCCAAAATTGAACCGCCAAATAACAAACCCGGGATGGGGCAGGAAAGACCTGACGTCTTCCCCTCACAAATGACTGTGATTTAGCACGACGTGGGGTCCCAGAAACGAGACCAAAAGACGGCTTGGGGCGTGGCCAGTATTAGCTCACCGAAGTCGATTACCTCTTTAATTAACCTAGGAGATAACACATGACGTAACGCGGCATTCTGCTACACCATATTTCTCCAGGGGCACAATTCCAGTTCCCGAAATTCTTCAGAAGTTTACAAGATTACAAACTGACGGCGCTCCTTGGTGCCGATGATGTTATATCTTGAGATCTGCAAGAAGAGATCCTTCTCGAGGGGGAACGCGAGGTTGATCACAAGATGAAACGTAGCTGTGAAGTCATCGCAGAGCGTGTCCTCACTTTTGAATTCTTCAAGAAAGCCTTCAGATCAATGTGTGAAGGATTTTTATTGCAACCTAATTGTGCTCAGCTGGATTTATTTGAAAATCCTAGCTTTCAAAGTCGACATGCGATGTGGTTAATTATTTTATTTGCCATCTGAATTTCGTTTATATTATGTAATAATTAATATTTAGTACCCAGTGATAGTATTATTCATCAGACATTCTTTCCTTTTTCGTGTTCAAGTGAAAAATTATTCAGAATCTGGTGGGTTTTATTTTTCTTTCTCTTGTTTTATATTTCATAATTCATAAATTAGTAACCTGTATGTAAGTTTGTAATATCCACCTTATTCATATATTTAATTATAAGTGACGCACAGAGATTTGTCATTTCTGTCACCACAATGTATACGTCTTATGAATAAATTGATTAGTTATTATTATACATGCACCGTACAAACAATTAAATGATAATTACGGAAACTCTACAGAGGCCATTGTAACTCGATACACGTGAAATTCGAGTACATTGCAGAATCTCTTTTTGCGTCCGAATGTCGAGTTGAACTCGTTAACGGCAGGTTTGCCCCGATTGTGATACTTCTTATACAGAGAATATATATTAAACATCTGCTTCACGGGTATTGTTTTATTTCGAAGAATTACAGGTCGTTTATTAATTACGAGGGATGAAATCTGAATTAATGAAGAAGATTTCCTGAAACCGTCAAAGTAAATTTCCCCTGCCGAGATGGCATAATATACCGTCATGCTGACACACCAGTATGCATCATATTTCAAATTTGAATGCCTTTAAAAAAAAAAAAAAAAAAAAAAAAAGCACACACAAAATTCTAAATTAATAAACATTGTCAAGCGTATGTGTAACTAGCTGTCCTGGCATACCTAATGTGAGAAATTTGGTTCGGTTGGCTGTTGGCTGGGATGGGTGATGGGAAAGATTTGGACGCCCAGATAAAGTTTTGCAGCGGTTGATTGACGTTCGCTGCCATACAACAAACATTGCATGATTAGTGGCCAATGTTGATGATCGAAAAATGTTTCCAAGTTTTATCTCTTGTGCTGCTTCTCTCCTCGGTTGAATCTTGTCTTCATTTCAACTGTCCAATGTATTTGGATTTCTATTTTTTAATAGCGCTGTAACCATGGCAACGGTTAAACGTCGCAGTTCTTGGGATGTCGTGTAGGGTGGTATTCATCAAATGGAGTGACAGCAAGATGGAATGATGGATGCGGTAGCAACGCTGGTTTCAGCTATAATGTGATGCTGATATGCGGTATATTTATTATTCAATTAACCTTACGCCGTGTGCACGCATCTCGTTGGCTGCATGAAATACCGACGCGTAGGTGTGCAATATATAAACTACTTCAACCTTTTCGAACCTTTCAAATGGAAATGAATCGCGGTCAGGGGTTGGTCACCGAAACACGCAACAACCACAAGCCACGAATGCAAAAATTGAAGGTAAGCATTTGTGAGCGTCCACGGCAAAACAGGTCACATGGGTCGGGATAAAATTTTTGAGTTTGAGGCATCAGCGGACAGCTGACACTTTCCTGGATATTTTGGTGCAAAAATCATGTAGATATCTCAAGGGGTTGCAAAGTTATGGCGTTTTGAAGTTCGAAACTTCAAAAACCATCATTTTGAGAAATTCGCGATTGAAAGTCTAGATTAATGTTATTAATATTCGTTTAGGCATATTTCAGGCCATAGGTATCATATCACGATGAAATTTGACATGCCTGTTTTCCTCATCCTGGTGCCTATTACATGCAAGTTTCATAGAGATTGAGCTTCAGCAAAAAAGGTTACAATGTATTACAATAATTATAAGGGACACCAGTTTCCGACTGAAAAACATGAAAAATTACAGAATCCGAAACTGAAGATAACCGAAGAGAACTGATATATAATTTATTTGATATTCAAGCTACAGTAAGAACAATTAAATTTGATTCTCCTGCAAGTTTCATAGAGATTGAGCTTCAGCAAAAAAGGTTACAATGTATTACAATAATTATAAGGGACACCAGTTTCCGACTGAAAAACATGAAAAATTACAGAATCCGAAACTGAAGATAACCGAAGAGAACTGATATATAATTTATTTGATATTCAAGCTACAGTAAGAACAATTAAATTTGATTCTCCTGGGGTGGAGGTGGAGGTAGGGGTGGAGGTGGAGGAGGCGTGCCATTATCGTTCCCGTCACTGTCAGACCTAGCATCGGAACTGAAAAAAAGAGAGCATAATGTAATGAATATGTATGTAAGCTAATAACAATTAAATTTCATTATTAGTATAAGAATTTCTATAAGCTCGATTCATCCTTTTTACAGATGGCTTAATTGGGGGATAGGGGTGAAGGTGGGCCTTTATCCTCGTCACTAGTAGGGCCAACAGCACACTCAATACATACCCATAAATAAACTTGAAGGCCGAGATGCATGTTGATAGTTAATGGATGCTCTCTCTTCTTCTGGCGCTTCAGCTTCGAACTGCACGTCATGTCAAACACCTTGATTCCAGTCGGAGGTGCATCACATTCTGTTCACCTGGTTGTAGACTTAGGTTGAAAAAAATCACTAGGAATAGCTAATTCACAATATGGATAGGCAGCCATGTCCATTTTCATGTTGGCCATCTCTTCAGGTGTGAATAGCTGGCTGCCAGGACCATTTCAGAAGTGCTGGCAACTGCATCTGGAGAAAAGAATTGTACATATAAGCATCCCAGTAAGAGTTAGAGTAAAATGCACATCTGTGGGTTGATTGCCACGTACTGGCGCCGGTCATAATTACTACTATTACTACTACAACTAAAAATGATAATAATAATATTATTATAATTATAATAATAATATTATTGTTATTATTTAATAGTCACATTAATAATTATGTGTTGCTCGAGTAATAACTATAATAGTCATTAATTCATTACCGTAATAATTAATATAATTGGCTTTTTAATAGTAGTATTAAGTAATAATAATGAAAATATTTTATTTATGTTGCTCGAGTTTTAAAATATGCAAATGTGTTCCCAAGCGAGTTTAAAACAGCATGCATGCAGGTGGAAAGATATACTACACTCAAGTAATGAAGTATACATAGTGAGTGCACTAACTTCATCTTCATCATTCATGACTTACATCAAAACATCATTTAACATGAGCCCTTCAAATTTGTTCAGTTTAAGTATAATTGAGGGAAATTACACTGTAACAAAGGCTTACCTGAATTGCCGGGCTATCAGTCGTAGCAAGCAGTTCGATCCATCTGCACTGAAGGCGATTCCTATCTTCAGTATGTCACACTGACCCGTGCTGACAGTCCCTTCAATAATCCATCATCCATGTTTTGATTTTAACTCCTTCAGTCCTTGTGGCTTGTGACAACAACCCGAGTGTTGTCACCGCCGGGGGCCTTAGAAGTTCCAAATCACAGTCACAATCGTCGTCCGAGTCCGGTTCCTTGTCGTCATCTTCATTAATCCAGTATTCGTCTTTCAAATCATACACTTTTTGGTGATTTTCAGTTGAAGAACTGAAAACCCCGCGAGTTTGTCTTGCATCTCGAGAGAAATGGGTCGAGTCATGGGTTCACGACCCCGGCTCAACCAATCAGTGAGCGAGCTGGTTCATTTACATATATTTTAGGTCAAACTGCGGATAATATCCACGACATAGTGCTTCTATTTTAAGCTTTCTGCTTCTTTCATTTTATTTAATACGTGACGTAGGACTGCATTATAAGAGAGTTCTCTTGCAGATCTTCTCATTGAAATAAAATATGGCGGGTTTTGCTGAAAAACTACTGGCGATCCGGGGGGTATAAACCCATGATAATCGGCCATTGTTTCGGACTTTTTTCTATAATGCCTAGAGGGTGCTGTTGGAAAATATCATATTTGAGGCACTTAGGATGTTAATTCATGCCTAATACTTCGGGGCATGGTGCATGGATGATTTATGAAGGCTCTGAGCCCAAAACCTGAAAACCGCTTATAATCACCCCACATGGTGTTTTTCGCTCATAGCTCGCTTTCGCAATTTGCGACTTGTGACCGGTTTTGCCGTGGACGCTCACATTTATGAACGAGCTTAAATTGAGTTGTGATTGATATATATTACGACATCAAAGGTTACAATGCTGGTAGGCAGCTGACGCCAGCACCTGATCTTGAGACTGGTGCTGCCCTGGTGACGTCGCTCAGCGCACGCGTCAGCCGCAAGCAGCTGTAGCTGCAGCCAGCGTTCGTTTGTTTACCCTCCACCTGCTTCGACGCCCGCGATGCAGGTAATCGACCCTCATCAGAGCATAATTTGCGCAAATACGAGTATTAGCCAAGATGACGCAACTGAAGAGCAAGATTATTGCTGTCTTTCAAATTATATACCCCGACAGCACCCACGGGTATACGCGAATTGAATTAGCAGGAATCTCTGGTGATGAGTTCACAGTGAAATCTCATTGAAGCCGACTTGGACTTCTCTGCCATGTCTTTCACAATTAACCATGCATGATGTATAATTGGTGGCAGGTTGAAGAGCGAGCGGATCTGTTGAATTTACGTATTGTGCTACACTAAGTACATGTTCAGATATACATCAGTACTGGAGGGGAAATGAATTTATTACTATAGTGAATAGTGACACCAAAGCCCGTATAAACCAATAAAGCAACTTAATTAGCAAGACATGCATTTTGCGACTTATGCCTAATTGCCAATAGTCTGAATACCGGTACATGCAGTAGCGAATGATGCATTCTAAAAGATAAATACGCCTTTTGACCAACGCTTTTTATGACAATACATTTCGCTTTCGTCTACTCGACTGTTGAAGTCGATTTTAGCGCCGCATCGCAGCCAACGAAAAGCATCCTGATTCACTTTTAAACGAATACGAAATGTGCGTTTAATTATCGTCGGTTGACTTTATTATAAGAGCATCTTCAGTTCGCGTTCGATTTCATGCAGGTGAGAAGTCATAGAAGCAAGTTATCAATTGTTGACCATTGCATCTTTCAGCAGTTCCCATAAAGGAAATCTCCAAGTCACACTTATTTTACTTGGTCTTGGAATTTCATAACACAGATCGTTAAAAAAAAAAAGAAAAAAAGAAAAAAGAAAAAGAAAAAAAACGATAATCTAAAGAGGTTGCGAAAAAAACAGAGGTTCTCTGTATTGAATATACAATTATACATTCATGTAATTCACATATGATGTACAGTCAGAACATGAGGCGTGATTGCATAACGCCGCCAATACCTGGAATATAGTTGGTGCACAATGTAAGTCTTGACAAACAAACAGGCCAATGTAAAGGAAAATGCTCCTTCATCAACAAAAACCTGTCATTTATAATACAGTAAATATGCGAACCACACATGCAATAGACTCTTTGACAGAATACTCGAAGCATCAAGTGCGAAGAGCGGATGGTGACTTGGTCAAAGGGAAATTCTAAGAGCACTTGAATCCACAACGAATTCATATGAACTGTTCGATCGCAAGTGTTCTCGAGTGCTTGTCGAGCACATTCGGAGTCCTTCGGAATCATTCGGGAATCATTCGGAATCATTCGGAATCATTCGGGAATCATTCGGAATCATTCGAACACTAAGCAAGAGCCAAAAAGGCAGAATCGAAAGAGACAAAAAAAAGGCAGTTGATGTTTTTATTAATGAGACAGCCGAGACAGGTGCCTCCTCGACTGCTGAAGTCGATTTTAGCGCCGCATCGCAGCCAACGAAAAGCATCCTGATTCAAATTTAAACGAATGCGAAATGCGCGTTTACTTATCGTCGGTTGACTTTATTATAAGAGCATCTTCAGTTCGCACAACAGGTGGAAACTATACAGGGAGAAAAAAAAGGCTAAGGGCATGTGCTTAATACGGTGTGCTGGTACGTGTATAAGTGTGCATGACAGCTAACCCAATCCAACCCCAGGTCAACACTCAATAGGCATGGTCACTGCACGGAGTAGCGCAACGCAACACTGAAATCGCCGCGGGACCCTGGTTTAGGTAATGGGCAGGTATCGAATGTCATTATGCAAAAACAGCGAAAGTCAGCATCGAAGAGATCGGCCAATAAAGCACGCCTGCCATTGTGAGCGCATCTGTGCCAAGTTCAGGCGTCGTTTGTTGCCATGGCAACGCAGTGGTTTTTGCGGGAGCGAAGGGGCAAAACGGAGAAGGCATAGGGTTATTAGCGGCTCTACTTCTGCTGCAGGCGAGCAGGCGGGGGTGAGGGTAAACACGGGGCGTTCCGGCCGACAGCCTCCTGAAAAGGTGCAGATGGTCGCGAGTGGTGACACTGTTACCGAAAATCACTGCCACACTTTGGCACTCTCCGCTTAGACGATTAAAGAAGCAGACGAAAGCAGACGAGCAGGACATATCGCACCGCGCAGCTGCTGGTTTATCACAGGGTGAAGAAGGAAAGAGGACCAGTTTAACTGATACGCAAACGGCTGGCGGCCTTCTCAAAAGTTCTTATCACAATTCGTGGGTAGAACAGAAGCAGAAGCTATACACAACACTGGATTAGTATTTGGATCAAGTTGGCCCAACGGCAAACAGAGGAAACAAGCTCTTGAAACTCTGTCAACAGAAGAAGATCGACCAAACGCAAGCATGGTCTTCAGCTTGGACGACGCAGTGCTGCTTCTGCTGACGACGTTGGCCGCGTGCTGGACGACCACGACTGCCTTCGTGAGTAAACAACGCGCACGATCTTCCGCGGAGGCATTTTAGCAATACTATTTAGTAACTAGTTAACGAGTAAAAACCACACACTGAAAACCAATATTAATAGAAGACACACGCGACAACAAAACGCAGGCGAGCTTTTAATGGTGGTTTAATATATCGCTTCGTCGGTATACATGGCGGAGATCTAAGGTATCTTCTCATTCATCATAGTGTCTTTTTTTTTGAATCGGTATTGCGCATAACGAGAAGGGGGTAGAGGGTTGCTTATTCAGATGCTCAGTAAAACACCAGTCGCTGGTCTGCTCGGCCTCCCAGCCAAACAGCTCGTTTCGACATCAAAAGAAAAGGCCTTTCGCGTTGGGGAATGATACCATATCATCTACCATCTGTTATTGCTGACAGAGATGATGGACTACGAAAGGGTTCTTGATGATAGACTCGCATGCGAATAGTTGATTTATTTACTTTCTTACGCACACTGAAAATATGCCCTCAACAGATGGTCAAGAGATTGCATAACGGGGCTATTAGATCACGAGGAGCTGCTGGTGCTCAGTTATGTCCACTATAAAGGCTGACCACTCACTGACCCCCTTGCTTCTCTAGTGGGGGGATGGTCAAAGGCCTTTCTTTGGGCCCTTCGTTCCCGGTAGGGAGTCGATTGGGTGAGTGCACCTACGCTTTGGGCACCCGCCGTCGCCGTGAAAGCAGAGTTTCTGCTTGGTTGAACGCGCTGACCACAATCCGATTGTAGTCCAGCGATGCGATTGCTGGTCACTGCAGATGTCCTTTAAGAGATCTTTTAGTAATGGGAGTAGGAAAAAACTATATTTCAATCAGGGGCGCGCACCATTAGAGAAAGCTTGGTTGCACCGAGAATGAAATCAGGTCTAATTCGGTTGCCATAGCAACGCTCTTGATTAAGCGATATTACAAAAGAAGTGTCAATTGTGTATGTGAAACGAAAGCAGGCGGGACAGGTGTTGATTGTTGCAAAACAACAATCAAGATTCGGGAGAGACCTTTTGCCAATTAGACAATTGAGATCGATGGCATCCAGGGAGAGATGATGGAGTGTTGATGGATCGGATTCGCGGTTTATGAACAGTTTAAACAGAGGCGTCTGTCACGGCAGATGCGCAGTGAATATGGAGTCAACAAATGCGCGTGAATGCATTTTCTTTTGCTTTCATTTTTCAAACGAACAAAAAAATTGAAGAAAAATCAACACAAACATCGACAAACATCGGCAGCTGCCGAACACGCGACCGGCAACCGCATGAGAAAGTTCGCGCCAAATCTGAGAGCCGCGCTAAACAACGGAATTGTAACAAAATGTTAGAGCTAAACATATTATTCCCGCCAAAATATTTCGAGGCCGTTCTTGTGTAATTTACATCCGACTTCAGAGGGTCCATTGTGGCTCAGAAAAAAAATTATTATATATATAATAGTAATTTTGACTGGATTCTTGAAATCCCATAAGAAATATCAAATCTCATTAGATCTATGCATAAAAAAAAAAAAAAAAAAGAAAAAAAAAAGTACTTCAGAAAGTGTCCAGAATTTCAAAGGCGTTAGTTAGATAGCTGAGGGCGCGATGTTAAAGTTGACGCTCGGCACGAAGAACTTCAAGAACAGTCTGCTTCAGCTGCCCGAACTTCGCTGACACAATGCGAAGAAAAATAAAGACATAAAAAGTAGAGGTTATGATCTAAATAGATAAATATATATGACGCCAAGCATCGGGGTGAGGCAAAGTTCGAAGACCTGTGATCGGGGTGAGACCCCTGGATGGAACAACGTGCGTCGGCCACGTGACCACTCGAGTCAAAATTTGTGAAAGTGAGAGATAAAAATAGCACTAACTGCGACTAAGGTTCACTGTTCACAAACATGTAACGGATTAACAGGCACGCGGTCTAATCGAAAAGGCTAGAGAATAGCGATGCTCATGTGCAGTCACCAAGTATGGAGCAAACTGCCATGCGTGTTCATGAAGTTTGAAGCCCGTGAAACATGCATTGCGATGATTGCGTTGACGGGTGCCTGTAGTTTGCCAACAGATAGCATTCAGCATTTTAATCTGCAGTGGCCTAATCACGCGTGACTAAGCCACAAAGGGCAACTGCACCGTTGAATAGCACAGCTATATAGTACACGTATCTTCATCAAAGAGCTTTAATAAAACAATAAAATTAAAGCTCCTTGATCTTCCTACAGCCGCTATACCGCTATAGCAAAGAGTCCACAGATACACTAAAAAAGAAAACTCGAAACGCGGAGGAATGGCATATCTTCCAAATGAATAATTATCTTTAGCGTATATCAGTGATCGCAAACCTCCCCCCTTCAACTAAACTTCAATTATTTGCGCGTAAAGTACCTGCTGCTGTATAGCCATTGATCATCCCCTTGACACGTCATTAAAGCCGTGAGCATTGAGGGGGCGTCAACTACTGTTCCGTGACCATGCAGCCAAGCGCCCTCGGGCAGCACATCATCATTGCCATCACAATGCCATCAAAGAACCCCGGGTTAAAGGTCACTGGTCATGGTAGACATAGGACGAGTTGCTTAGACAGCGAAGACGACAGGTGGACGCTGGTCAAGTGTACCCTCAGACACGTCAGAAATTATGGTGTCATTGAGCTCTATGTTTATAATAACCAGTTCGTTAATCACAACATAACAGAGCTTGGTATTCCCAAAATCCCACCACCCTTCCATGTTCAACCCTAGATGCTGTGCGCGTAGAATTACATGCCAGTGAATATTAATTAACCCCGAATTCCTTCCGCAGGATGAGCTGCCCAAGTTCAGCCAGATGAAGCTGTTGTACCCGGGGTACTACCTGCATGGCGGAACGTTCAGAGACAAAGATCTCTACCAACTGCTCGGCACCAATGCGTCGCACGCCCTGGACAAAGTGCACAACACGGCCCCAATGCGCATGTCTGTTGCCCTGAACCGGTACAACGGAAGACACGCCATTGGGCCACAGCCAGTGTTCCTATCGAAGCGAGGCAGGGACAGCTTCACTGGACCCAATGGTCAAGAGTACATCTTCAGCAACACAGCATTCGGTCCGTTTATGGCGTCCAAGTACGGTGACCCCGTGGCGGTGAAGCCAGACAAGCGACACCCAGAACTGACAATGGAGGCGTTCACCGGCAAGCAAGGCATTGTCCGGCTGGTCAGCTACCGTCGCAAACACCCGAGTGGTCACATGGGACTGTGGGACTGTGACCACTTCTTCCAGAGCAGAGACTGGACAATGGACACACATATCATCGCCGTGGAATTCTGGGAAACACCAGGTATATATACATACAATTAACACGCTTTATAATAGCACAAAACGTGCCAACCCAGTTAGGAATCAATTGTTAGCACCAGAAATGATGGTGCCATTTATATTGGTTTGCAAATTAAATCCTGACCACCATAAACCTATTATACAATTTACAAGCCATTTTGTAAATCATTAATCAGGTAGCAATTGAAAAGCACTACAAAAGGATAACTGTCTCACTAGAGTGCTGAGTGCACTTTGCTTCACAAAAGCACACTTTGTCGGTCTGTTAGTTCTTCGAGCCGCTGTGCATACAATGCCATTAACAAGTTTAAACAATCGGTCATTGAAGCCTTTGCAATGTTACCATTAGAGTTTAGACACCAGATGGGCCAGCCTCGAGTGACAATGTCACACAGTTGTTCTTCCCGGCAAAGATGCCCCCCTCGTTAACTTGCATTGACGCCACGTAGCTCCCTGGGAAGCTGGCACCGACTTCAGACTCTCCCATTTCCTCCCACCCCGACTGGACAGGTGCTTTTAGGGCGTCTGGAGCGACGCAATTGTCACCCACTCGGGAGCTCTGTTCTGTTAACAGTGTTATTAATGAGCAGCGGGGTTTTTGATCGAAAGGAAAACTCGCGCAGACAACGTCATTCATTTACACGCAGTGGTTCCTTTCGCCTTCCTTAGGTAGTAACTCATGAATGGCATTAAGAGGGGTTGAAATAGAAACACCCGATACTTGATAGGTGCTTCGTATGAGTAATGAGAGAGTCGGTGTTTCTCTGATCTTCCCAGGACCGTATATTTTACACAACCGTAGAAGCGTTACGTAATGACACCTTGAATGCCGAGAAATTCTTCTTTTATATATATACGACAATGAGGAGAAAATCGCGAAACAAGCTGTAAAAGATGTCGAATTAATTTAACGCGCAACCAAAATAACATTACACCCTTGTTGACACAAGAATTAGTTTTTCTATTTAACAGAAACTTGAATTACTATTGTACGCGTGTACGAATTAAATAAATTAATTGACAATATTATAGCATAAATGATTTTTTTTTTTTTTTCCTTCAGATTCCTACTGCCGCCCGACCAACACGGAAACACCGCCGAAGCCATACCTGCAGAAGGTCAACTCGAATGACTTTGAAATCGTCGCCCGACACAACATGGAGACGCCGAACCTCCACCCAAAGCCAATAACGAAAAGCCAACGAATCGCCAACAAGTTGAAATTTAGACACCAACGGAGATCGAATGTTCCCGAAACGCTGTGGATTCAATGAATACTTCCTGCTCGACTAGTGACTCCTCTTGCCAGTATAGAGTTATTGACTGACGATGTGAAAATCTCTAGTCACGCACAACAAAAACTGAAAAAAAAAAAAAAAAAAAAAAAAAAACGTGACTCGAAAACCACATGGTGCTTATCGGTGGAATGTACCCGGTCACGATCATCCTTTTATGTGTACAGTCTTCCGTATAACTTTTTTTTCGTTTTCTCTAA
Source organism: Capitella teleta (assembly GCA_000328365.1). Classification (NCBI taxonomy): domain Eukaryota; kingdom Metazoa; phylum Annelida; class Polychaeta; family Capitellidae; genus Capitella; species Capitella teleta. Next base: position 60,249 of record KB301608.1, read on the forward strand.
TGCCATAGAAGTGGTAATATCCATACTATCATTGTGTGTATGCCTATATGTATGACTTTTAATATTTATGTCTCATAGTGTATAACTCGAGAAACGTCTGCGTTCGTACGAAGCAGCCACGTGCGCTAGCGTAGGCCTATAGAAACGGTATTTATTATTTTAGTACCAACAGTATTGTCACAACACATATTGCTATGTATTATTTGTATTATTATATGAATGTCGAAACTAAACATGTGATAGTTTGTGGCGTTCAAGAGTTGAAAATAGAAGCGTCACGAAAGAAAACGGTGCTGACGAAATCAAAAGAATAAATTATGTTAATTAATCATGATTGCCTTATCGTTCTCTCTCTCTAGCCACCTTCAAAGGTCAAAGGGGAGGGGGGGGGGTTCTTTAACACGACTCCTACCGATTTAGGCAGACATGCGAAAAGCCATGTACATTGTTCAGGTATTTGAATAAATCCTGCCAGCGCTTACCTGTCTTCAACCACCCTTTTATATACTTGATTAAACGGTGCGGTAACAATGGCACTTACTTAGTAGTAGCTATTGTAAGAAAAAACGCCGCAGATCAAAGGAAGGTTGCGCCACCAGATGTGTATGACCTAAAAGGCTGGCTATACAAAGGGTGCGTAACAAGTCGTAGTATTCTACTAAATATTAAATACGTGAAGTAGAGATTCATTAACGATCAATTGAATCGAATGGCCGAGTGGGGGCGTGCACGGGGAGCGGCCAAGCGAGCCTATCGGGACCGCAAATTCCACTTGATTAATGCTCTCAGGACTAAATCGAGTGGATCGGCCGCCCAGAAGGACATCCACTAGTTGGCTGTGAAAAATGGATTTGAAACAGGGCGGGTAGGGGGAGGGGGGTGGGGAGGTCACGTCACAATGCAACTAAGAAAGGGGTCATGACCTTCCGTCTGGAGACCCCCAGTCGAGGGAAGACCTGGCCTTTTGTGCATGCACGAAATGGGATAACAGGCTTTGTTGGGATTTGGGGGAAAGCTGCATAGACAACGAGTTTAACTTTTAAATATTCGGCTGCTCGTCGCCGCCATTATGATGCATGGGTTGACTGTGGAATTAGAGACCGTTATGAATTGCATGGTTGTGTGACACGTTCGCTGAGCTGTGCAAACGATTTTTAAAAAACTGATTTCACCATTACTCACTCTGGGCACAAAAGACACACTAAAGGCGAAGAAAGTCATTAAAGCATAAAATATCAGAGTGCGGGTGCTCTACTCTGCTAATGGATGATTATGGGGCAGCTTAGCGTGCGGGCCATGTAAGATTGCGTAATAATTCAAATTGCATTATAACCGATGGCAATTCTTACGAGGCACAATCGAGATTGCAATCCCGCATAAATTATCGATTTGACAATTGTGTGAAGTGTGAATGACCCGTTCGCAAGTTTGCACTAAAGCATGTCGCTTAAGACAACACCAACAGAATTAGTCGGTAAAAGAATCCTAGAGTTCGTTGCTATAAGACAAAAAAACAAAAACGAAAACAAAAACGCAATGAATTCGCATGACAAAGAATATTCGCAGTAGCGATCGAATTTCGACCGAGTTTCGAACGTCACGACGGTTTCATTGAATCAATTACGATGTTGTTTACAATTGGAGGCGGAGCCAAATACCCAATTAGTAATTACAGGATCTGCGGACAAAAGATATAAATCGCCTTTTGCCAACGAGTTCTTTTCAGCGAAAACAACAGGCGACGAGATTGGCGTTTTGTGAAGAGCTGGAATTTAAAATCGGACTCAACAAATTAACTCGTTTATAAATCCGATTTCAACATCCGGGCCTTCTTCTAGGGCAAACGGGCCGATCACCTGAGTGGTTTTGTTTTCACACGTACACTTAATTAGAAGGTAGCGTGGTAACTAATGACAACTATGGTTCGAAAAACGTGATATCGACATAGAAACCAACATTACACGTATTTAGACAGCACGCAACATCGCATGAGAAGCGGATAATTACTAGTAGGTACTCGTGAAGTATATCAGAAATTCCATGGTGGCAAAATTACAACCGGGCCGGGTCATTCACCACATCGTGGAAATCATGCTTCATTTTTGAATGAGGTCGTGATACAATGAGCCTATTACACAACAAAATAATTGGAATACTAAAGTGATATGGCCAGGGATATGGGCGGACGGGAAAACCGTTACATCATTCGCGAATTCCATTGTTAAATTATAATGAAAGCCTGGAATAGCATGCATACAAATGTGTCATCATCACCTCCTCAGGTAAGTGAATGAAATGAACGCCAAGGCGCGAAAAACCGAAAAGGAAAAGGAGGGTTATTAAAAGAAATATTCAAATGGAGGATTTTGAATATGGATAAAATATTATTCATGCCTACACGATCATTAACAATAAGACTTGGGATGAGGGCCAAATAATGTGATGCAATTATATATGAAATAACAGCGGTTTAAGATTGCATAATATTCAAAACATTCATCGAACGGAAGCACATGTAAAGTAAGGCGGAACAATATAATCTACATCTACTAGTATAATTCATCTTGAATCTACATGCATAAATTAATTATGCTAATGAGCAAATTCACAAATTGTGTGCAGTTGGCAACCAAACATTCTTTCTAGTGATGGTTATCAATGGGTCCAAAAGGTTGGAAGTGAGAACCCGTCAATCCTAATGGCAGGGGACATCCGTTTGGTTAGTGATCTGAATATCACAGTAATAATCCTCATAATAATAAGTCTATAACCAAATAATAATAAATGTGCTCTTCCTATCGCAGTAGCTCTTTGGCATAGAATAATGAAGTAGATTAATTTTGAAGAAAGAAATTTGATACAAACTTTGGACCCTACACCAGCTATACTATATATTATGTATATGGTGACATGATGTTCATTTGCTTCCGCCATATAGCTTGCATGCATGTAGAATGATGTGTGGGGAAGATAGAAAGATGTATTTCATGCAAGAAAATATCAAAGATTCAATGGTTATAATTTATAAGTAAAATGTTAATTTTGAGGACAATTACGGTCATGAATTCAAGTCCTTTTGGGGGAGAAATGAGTATATTTGCAATCTGAATATAAATAATGCGACTCACTCGTCTGGCGTGTTAGACGTGTTGCTGTCATCTAAACTCTCGGCATGAATTTCTCCGATTCGCATGTGCGAGATCTCGAGCGTCCTGAAGAGAATAAAAACATGATAGCACAACAGATCTGAAATCTGATTGGCTTATGCACCTGGGTGAATCAACGAGGTGTCGCAGTAGGAAGCAGGAAGGCGTAGGGGCGTAGGATGTTGTAAATATGGAGTAGATATAGGATTTGCCCTCAAAATCCTTGCTCATTCTTCAAATGAAATTGTCATAAATTGTCAAACTCATAGCCAATGACTTACTGAGAAATTTTTGGGTGAAAATCGTTTGCACTGAAAATTCAAGGAAGAAACAGTGAATAAATATTTTGCTGCTGTGGGAACTGACCTTGGGATTTGACCCAAATCAGAGACATGAAAACAAGTCAGCAATGAGCCAACAACATCCTGAAAAAAAGATTCAGTTATGCAGATGAATGTTGATTGGAAGCAACTCACAGCGCACTTGGATAGCGATTGTTCAACAGATTCAACCAACATATCGTAAACTTGGAGCAAGGATTTGTTGCTGTGCATTGGATAAATCAGAGCACTGTCTGTAAATGGGTAAAGTTCTTTGGTCAGTTTCATGGATGACGCAAACATCTCAATACCTTTTAACGATGTGTTTTCATTAAGAAAAGCCACCCATGGATTAGCACTGTTATCAGGAGGATCGGTCAGGTCTTCATTCTTCAAATACTGAGAAAATATTTGAAATGCATAATCATGAAAGTTAAAACATTCTAATCCCGCACTTGTCCGACTTTCTCCAGTTTGAATCCTGTCTTCTGCTCGTCGTAATCTTGAGTGAAATTTTCCTTCAGAAACTGCGCCACGAAATTCAGGTCCTGCTGCGTCATCTACAAACACAGCAATCATTTTATGAGTAGAATTTCCACCACTAACCTTGCTCAATTCTGGCGGAATAGGTTCATCACACAGCCGCTGGATCACTAAAATGAGCACAAATCTCACACAAGTTTAAATATTCTCAGAATTCTTTACCAACATATAACCATCGAAAGAACGCCTTGAAGTTTTTCATGCTTCCATCAATGACCCTGGTGATAATATGAAATTCAGAGATTAGCGATCAGTGATTAGCAGTCAAAATTCACTGTTGAAGTTCGCTCGCTGTGAGCATGAAACATCCAGCAATGGAAACAGCTTCCTGAAGAGTCGAATGACACAAGCCAAGAACGCCAAATTTGTCCGGCCACAAAGACATACCGCGCAGATCACACAGATGGTACACAATCGACTGACCAACGCTGCAAAAATAAGGAAAAATGGAGCAGAGGAGCTGGAATGAAAGAACATTCCAACCTCTGAAGATGTTTCATCACCAGTTTCTGAATGTTAGAATACGATGTTTCAATGGAAAGACCAAGTTTCTTCAATCCCTGAAAAGCAACTCATCACTGAGAGTTAGCAATTATGTAACACGGTACTTTGTCTGTGAGATCCTGGAGAAGGAAATCCTTAAGCTCATCACTGTGTAAAATATGAAGGTCATTGAAGGAAAAGAGAGAGTTGAAGGTCGTCACCTTGGCATGCCGAGCATTAGCAGACGAAGGAAGTCGTTGCTAACAGATCCAGAGCACGCTTTCTGTTTTATGATATTGATATTTTAATAACCTTGCCATACACAAGCTCTCTAATTTTCTCTTACATGTTTCTCCTCGGCAAATTTCAACAGTTTGGAATCAACTTCAAGGAGAATGTCTTCCCAAGCCTCTGACATTTGGTGAATAGTTGAATCTAAATACTTAGTTATAAAGCAAAATTATCAATCACAATTCATTTGCATATTAATTAGACATACTCCCAGCAGAGATAACATTTGTCCAAATTTCAGAGCAAGGATCCTGACTTCACGGTGATGCGACGCTAACAAAGTGCTGTCGTACTGAAGAAAAACGTAATTCAGTCAAAGTTAAAATTAAATAAATGAATCACAGCTAGATATTTCAGTCTACGAGAGCTATCGGATTGCTCCTCCTCAACAACCAAGGACAGAACGGAGAGATTCTTTGACAACTGAGTCCCATGTACTTTTCCCAGACCCTGGAATGACAATCAAGTAATAATTTGCAAATTAATACTAGTAAATAAGTAAATGAACCTGTACTTCTGCCGAGTCATTCAATTTCAGCACACACAATGGGAATATTCCGTACGCAAATAAATGAACTTGCGAAGTTGTTGTACCAATAACCAGCACATTCAACCTATTGAAAAAAATTAACTGTAATACTCAGTTGTTTCATTTTACGCAAAACACAAACTCTGTTTGACCAAAGAGTTTTTTTGAATCCTCTGCACCATCCTCTCTGATATAAATAAAAAGAAATTGTCAGCTCAGTGAAAATTGATCTTTATTCTCCATATAAACATACCCTGGTGATTTCCTCAAACCCGTGAACCTGCAAGTAAATTTGAAAAATAATTCAAATAAGCTTAGAGCCTAACCCTAATTATACATACGCTTTGGAGAATGGAGGCAACTTGGGCAGGAAGTGAGACGACAAATCCTGGAAGCAATCCCTCGGCTCGTTTTCTCCAGCCGGTTGCTCCACCGGATCCTCTGAATCCCAGGATAGAGACGTCACATCCGCATGGATTTCCAGGGTGTGAAGAACAGAAGAATCCTCAACATTACAGAGAAGCACAGTGCCATTCTCACAACTAACGGCTAATACTGTTGAATTGGTAAGAGAAGCCAATTCATGGTATGTTATATGGCATGACACCACAAACCTTTGCCATCTGGTCTCCATGCCAATCGCACAGCTTTGGCGTCATCAGAAGATGGGGTCATCGTCCAGACTTTTTGCCATGACAACCGGTACACAATAACCTTGAAAGGGACAGTGAGAAAACTTTGATACTATAGGAGGAATTGTCACACTTCTCCATTGGCGTTGGCAGTTGCCAGCAGGTCCATTTTGGGCGACCAGACCATGCAATGAATTTCAGACGACACATGCTTCTCCTCAACATGCCGAAAAGAGGATGGACTGCTTTCAGGCATCTTCTACACACACACACAAAAACATTTCAGAAGAAGAAAAAAATTTGGGATATCTCAGAAAATATAGTGGTTTTTTTTAATATCAAAATCCTAATTCTACTATTAAAGGCACTTAACAATAATAGTCAAGGAGATTTAAAGCTTTAACTGAACTATGTTCTCACATGCAGTTTCATGTACCCATGCACAACATGTATATGCTTAATACAAGTGTCAAGCGGACTGAATACAGCAAGTTAGAGAGCATTTATAATAAAGCTATTAATCACCCTGACTCAAATGCTGACCCTTCATGCAATAAAGGAAACTTCCCCAAATTAAAAACCCCATCAAAAGAAACTCAACAACTGAGCTGGGACTTAAGCTGCCCACTCAGCTGAGACTTGATTCACTTCAGAGCATTCCTCTGTGCTTAAGTATCTCAACCAATCAGCGAGGAGATCCCAGGGGAATTAATGCCTATGATTTCTCTCTCTCAGATGGGAAAACCACCGAATTATAATCACTTTGATCAACACAAGGGGAGCCACAGCCAGAGAGACATATTTTAATATAAAAATCTCAAGAGAGATTGTCTTTGTGAGAATTTTTTTCATTAAATTCTCATTAGATTCACTTTTATGATTACAATGCATATACTGTTGAGTACTTATTTGTGAATAGGCACACTTATGCAATTACAACTATTATAATAATTTTAGATACCAATTATATGATAATTGCCTAAATTTTTCTATTCCCTGAGACCGGAAAAGATAATTTATTGGAGTTTAACCGTCAGATATTTATTATTACACCTCACTTAGAATTATTGATGACCTCCATGAATTCACCTGTAGGTCACTCAAATTAAACTGGCCCCCTACTCATTCTTATGTGGAGTTGCATCATTAAGCATAAGTCAATTTGATAATCTTGCATCATTTAAAGAACAATTTCTAGGATACGGAAAAGTTTTCTTCTTTTCATTCAATAATTTCAAATCCAAGCACTTGCCAAGAGGTGAAGAATAGAAAATGATTACGCAATAGACAAGTGATGTCTCAAAACTATGGAAACTTATGGGAAATTATATTGCAAGGAGTTGGTTTGTTTAGATCAAAATTAGGTCACATTCACAAGTTAAAAATTTTGAATTGGTTTCCTCACACGTCATAATTGAGTAGTAATTAGTAAATTTGTGAGAAATTAACAGATATAAAAAGAGATCAATGAGTCATGTGTTAAAATTGACAGGTTTTCACTGATAATGACTACATGATTCTTATTTCTGTTGACATTTTAATGAGAAGTTATAAACTTATAATTCTGACAGTTAAATGAAAACGCAATGTTCAGTTAACAGCTCATCAGAATGGATTCGTTATGCATGGAACTTGAGGATCTTTAAGAAACTGTGATAACACATTTTTCATGGAAAAACATATGAGAAATACCAAAGTAAATACATGCAAATCAATAATATAACCAGACAATCTAGCTTTATTCCAAAATAATCAGAATAAAAACATTCAGACAATATCAAATTAAATATTAAAAAGAGGGGTGGTGAGGTTGTGGGTGTGTACAGTGCTCGAAATAAGCTAAAAAGTTTACTCGCCACGTGCCAATGATGGAAGCAACGATTCATGAAATCATCAACCACTGCTACTACATGTCTTATAGTATTCAGACAAACTACCAGTATAACATGCCATACCTAATTTGCAACTTGAAGAGATGTGAATGCAGTAAAAACAACAGCGGCACCACAATTAACTCGTCAGATCTGGCGTCAACATGGCGTCAGCTAATTCAAACTTGCCCGCATGATATTAGGCAGCATGGGCTCAAAGGGTTCAGTTATTTAACTGCGGATTGACCAAAAATCTATTGCTTGGGGTTGACCATAGAATTTGCCCTTTACATTTTATTAAGAGAGCTATATTTTTACTCGCCATCTGGCTACCATGCTTAATTTTTACTCACCAGGCAGAATTTTTACTCGCCATTTACTCGCAATTGTGTCTTATCTTGAGCTCTGGGCGTGTACCTCATGTCCTTTGCAATCTGTGAAAGGTGTACGCGGTGAGGCAATTGTGCTTTTACAGGTCTGCCAACACTCGGTTGCGTCACATGGGCGTCAGAGCAGGAACCGAGAACAGGGGCAACCCCTACTCTTCTCTACTGGGGCTACCATAGACAGTAACACACAGCGCATGATATGCAGTTGGACTACACTGCAGTGATCAGTGTATTATAACAAATTAGGCCCCAAAATAACTCATAACGCCATGTGGGCCTTCAACTTGGGACACAGAATTGCAGTCAGATGGTCAAACAGTTTGCAGTATTTTTTTACCATTGGAATATCCGTTGATATCCAGTACTTCATCTCTCCAAAAATTACTAGATGATTATTTCTGAGTTACAAGTACACTCAACTCTAGAATTACAGTAAATACTGAAATCTACACCATCCACTGGGGAAATAATGCCCCTACGAAAATTTTTATTCACCGTCCCCTTCACACGCCAGCCCATAGCACCATTCTGGACTGTAGGAATATACAAATATACACCCCCCCCCTCAGATTTTTCCCTCAGTTTGAAAGTACAGAATTTTGCCCCGACAAAAATAGCATAAATAGTAGACCTACAGGTAAAACACACGATCATCAGTGTTTGATAGATGGATGAGTGGGAGTTACCAAGGCAAAGGCCGTAATTAAAAGAACTTTGAGCAATTGGACTTCAAGTTTGATATATATAGACTTGAGTTACTTGATCAGTCAAGATTTAAATATGACAATGATTGATTGAAGTGCGATAGATTAATCAGCAAGTACAGGCTGTCACTGCATGACATGCTAAATTAAGACCACATCAAACTGTATGCTTAAATGTATTTCATGTATGTAACAAGTATTGTGAATGTTTTTCAATCTCAAAATCATAAAAGTCAGTGAGCTCGTAATCTCCTAATATTGAAAATGCTCGAGCTGGACAACAATAACATCTCGACTGAGTTATTCATTGACTCAGTGAGTCAGCCAGTGAGTCCATGAATGCCTTCAGCACCTGAGAATTAATTTTTCATTACGCAAAAGACGAAGATCTCTCAAGTTAGACTAGTAGGTTACTTCATATTCAGTGACAGTTTCAATATGAAACTCAATAGCTCCTCCAGCCGCAGTGTGGTGTACACATAGTCATCACTACCCATGGGGAGCTGAACATGTCACGTTATGTATCACTAGTGTCAGTGACTCCACTGTAACTGTGACTGTTTATTCTGTCCCGGTTATCAGACTTTTGTTACTATAGCCTACTGTGAGTGTGTCACCAACCTAACCATACGTCATTACCGATGATTACACGATTTACGGTCATAGTATGATATTGATAGTAGCCTAGTAGGCCTATGAGTATGATAGATGATGATGATAGAACCTATCATCCTATGGCTCAGTAGTAGTACTATGCATTTCCATCATACTCGAGTTGTCGTAACTCAGAAAGATGGACGCAGGCGTAATTGAACATTGAAACTACATAGGTAATAATGACTAATATTATGGTAATAATGACTGACGATATCAAACTTCAAAGGGCCAGGGGAAATTCAAAAAAGATCATGGGCGATAATAGAGGGCAATTTCGGAACATACAGATGAGAAAATATTTGAGCAATCGTAGGTGATCAAAAGACAGCGGCTACCTCGATGAAATCAAATTGTGAGTAATTAAATACACTCTCTGTGACTCTATCTAAATTATAATAACAATAGCGGCGTAATGAGAGAGAAGAGTCAACACAGACTACGCTTCGGTTGTCAACAAAAGCACGTGTCATGTACGGAGCATTCGCAAGAGGGCGCTGATGTCGACCAATGGGAGGGCTTGACCCATATAGCGCTGACCAATCGGAGTGCAGCTGACATTTTTCAAGGCACGGCCGCTCTTTTCAAGCTTGGCATTCCCCAGAAGCTTTCAGATGGGAAGAGCGCTCCGTGCTGAAAGGATATACTCCCCGAGACATTCTCCCCTCAATCGCTCATAAGCTCCCTCATAACAATTGTCCAAGCATCGATGAACGGATTATCAATTCATAAATCATTTGGTGAGTAGCTTTAATGCACCAGGAAATAGAACCATAGGGTTTTGGTTGTTTTCCGACGTTTAATGGTGTATGGACCGCCGAGTAAAAGTTATTGCCCCTCCCTGTCCACTGCCCCAGTCGCCTTCGCCGGGCTCCGACACTGCGCTGATTTTGGATGGGGCTTTGTCTTGGGAGCTGTTCATTCCCTGGATTTTACTATTTTACTAAGTTGGAATGGATTAACCGTTGAACCGTGAATTATTTCTGAAGTTCGTTCAGGATTTCGGCTGTGCCTTATTTTCTTAGTTATTAATTTATTAAATTATGTGTACTAATTATTTTGTCTATTCTGATGAATGATTAGTGTCTTTGCCATATGACTTCGGGTGTCATTTCCTTACACATGTCTCATATTATCAGTTGATTGTGCAGTATAATAAGTATTGCAGTTATTACTTAGTGCGGTGTGTGTGTGCGTGCGCTATTCATGGACGTGGAGAGCTTGTGCAGTTTCAGAGTGTACATTGCCTTTCTACGTTTACCTTCTGCGTGTATGCCTTCGCCAACTTGACCATGGTGTGGCTATCTGCGCAGTGTGTACAGGTGCAGATTACCATCATTGGGTCACCACCTGACCACTGGTCACGATGATCACACAAGCTGTGACAACGGTGACCGTACAGTACACCAAATCGCGAAGACTCGCACTTTTGGATACAAGTACTGTAGTGGATGTTTTGGATTGGTGGATGTAATTTATGAAGCTGTTGAGTAATTATTTATTATGAAGGTAAACACTATCTTCAGCTCATTTGCTTACCTAGTACTAACTAGGGCAATGTATTCAATACTGACATCTGTTCAAGTACTTTGGTGAAGTTTTGGTTCCAGTTAGTATGGCAAGTAATGAGGTATTCTTTTCTGTCATGGATTCAAGACATGAAACAGTAATTTGAGAATGTTCGTACTACAGTTTATTAGTGTCCATTCAGTATGTCACCGCTTGTGAAGTTTGATTTTATTATTTATTTGATTTTATTATTTATTGTTTCAACCTTGCAAGGGTTCCGCTGTGAATCTGCTTGTTTCGCTGCATACCCCAAGTACCCTCCTGTCACCAATTCTTCCCCACAAACCCAAAATGCCCTTTACGACCGTCAAACTCGGCAATTAAATAAATTTTTATTGCGAGTCGATATTTTCCCTTCGGCGTTACCTTCAAAGCCGGCTTAAGTCTAGTGTTGTTGCCCCGCGGGAACCATCGACTCGCTCGCTACCTGTTCGCGTGTCTATCCCTTATCTGGGTGATGTAAGTTACAAAAAGTAGGATTTAAGGGCGTTGTGCTTGTTATTATCTACCCCTGTAATCAAGCCTCACCCAGGTGTTTCAATATGAAGCCAGACAACAGTAGCTTCGGCTGTTGACTATAATTCGCTGCATGCATTTTCATAAACCTTTGTTGCGCGGCTTTGCTTGTTGAGTGCACCTGTCCTGTCCTTGGCTTCATTTCGTGGTTTCTGTGAAATTATTTTTATTGTGATTCGCATTTCCTCGGCTGTTTCACGCTCTCATCAAGCGCAGCTGTCAAGACTCAGAGTTGCGAGATTTTCAAATCTCTTTTCGAGAGACTCCTCGGCGATAACATTGAAAAGAAAAATTATGACAAATGTTTGACATGAGGCCAGCGCCTATTGGCTGCGTAATGTTTGGGCGCTGCATTCGAAAAAGCTCTCGACCTGAATTCACCCGTCTTTTCTTCTCAAGGGGAATATCGTGATTTAAGAGACATTATTTTTGTTACTCGTTTGACCGTTCGTTCAAGGTGGGGCACAGTAATGAGGTTTATGGCTTCGCCCTACAATGATGCGTCGTTCAAAGTGAGCAGCGCAGATTCAAATTGCACGTTTTCGGTTTCTCGTTCACAAGTTTCTTCCGCTTATTGCATCGGAAGAGCTTTCCTCCGAGTTCAATTGAACATCTACATCCAGTGCAATCAGTCATTATAGGCCTTGAAATCAGGGGGAGGGGGTGTGAAAGCCTTCGGCCGAGCGGTGAGCGGTCATCCGTGCCGGCTTTCACGGCTGGCCACACCCGCGGAGAGCCCTGCCTTCTCTCTTTCCCTATGTGCGTATCCGCAATCGCGTTACGCCCGTCAATTGCGGTGTTTGCCCGTTCTCACCCTGCATCGACGGCCAATCTACCTTGATTGCGTAATAGCACTTCTGACTTGGTGTCAGGGCGATGTTATCTTTCAGTGAACGGCGTTGTTCCAACCGCACAGCGTTCGTGTGATTTGGACATCGGTGTCTGTTTTTTTTTTCTGCGATTAAACCTCGCAACACGTGTGCATTTAGGCCCATTAATTCAAACTCGGGCTCTATGGGACGGCTTATCTGCAACTCATCCGCCCCGCGGGAGATAAGCGATGGACATTGCGAATGCGGGATGCATTTTTATCTGCACACGATGCGTTTCGCAAATTTACCTCCAGATCTCTTGTCTTTTGTTTTATTGCATCTCGCCTTTAAGGCGTGATTTTACGACTGCGTTTGAAAGTGTCTGTAGTCGCGGAGGGCGGGCAAGGCAATTTCGCCAGCATCATGTGTTTCTGATGAAATGAGGTCTCCCGCGGTGGCGCCTCGGCGAAGGCCTTGTACTTAGCCAGCGGGGGAGGAGGGGAGGGGGGTTGTCGTGGGACGGGGAGGGGGTCGCTCGCACCCGGCGGCCGTGTCCACTCGCCGCGTGTTTTCTCTGATGATTATGAATGTTGTTGTTTTGAATTCGAATGTCAAGTGCTGTTTCTTCTGGTTTCAGACTGCCGAGCAGAAGCGCCTTGCATGAGACATCTGACCACCCGCCGTCCATGGCTCAGGTCAACTGCAAAGACGAGACGCGCCTCGTCGTCGAAAGATGCTCCCCTCCCCCCGACCAACACGACCTGCTCAGATTGAAGTCATGCAACGCCGAGAAGCTGCACACGCTGTGCAAGATGCACCTCAGCTTCCTGCTCGACCTTCCTGGTAGCTCGTTGGAGCAGTTCCTGGGCGCTGGCAGCTCTGGAGCGTCCGATGACGTCACTCAGGATTCCAACCAGAAGGTCGTTAGCGACAGCTCCGCGTCGAGCAGCACTGGCGCCTCGCAAGACAAAGCTTCGACGAGGTGGTTCGCGAGAAGAAAGAAAGGTCGGTGTCTCTCCTCGCCTTTCATCTATATAGCAACCGCTTTCACTGTTATGTAATAATTGTCTCTGATTGGACATCCGGACCGATCAAACGAATGCTGTCACACGCGGCGTGAATTGTTGACATTTTCAAACATTCAATTCTTCCGTTTAATGCTTCACGCACACCGAGTTTTCAATCCGATCTGGCAATGCCTGCAGTGTTATCGACGCTGATGAATTTAGTCCTGAGTGCAATTTGTTTATGCGTGCTTCGGTTATGGCACTGCACGATCCATTGCGTGTCGTGCGTCGCAGCTGCCGAAACTTCAATTAGCGCGACCAGCGACGAGCGGCGTTGTTTCTGGTTTCCATCACATGTACATCAGCGCGACTGACACAGGTCACTCCATGGCATGAACTCTGGTCAAAGGTCAAGGATGCTCTGGCTTTTTTTTATATGATGCCTGCCATAGGGTTATCGAGCGATTTCACCGCCGCCGGCTGCCGTCGACGCAAAAGCATGTTTATCTTATCTTAACATCCAAACGCCTATCTTTGCAAATTGCTCGCAAATTCGATCGGCCCTGAGGGACGCGACTCCGGAATCGGAATTCATTCGTCTCCCGAGCCCCGTTTGCCCCGACTATTGTATCCCTGCTCAGGGAATAATAATATTGCAACAATGCGATTCTGGACCGTTAACTTTTTCCTTGGAGGCAGCGCGTCATCACCTTTCTGAGTGTTTGTTCGTTTCTATACGAACGTCGTGCTTAATTGACTCAATTGTTCTTTTCCTTTTTTTTCCGCGTTTCGACAGCGTGTCAAAGCTTACAATATGCTTCTCGGCGCTAATGTAACATGCGCCATTGCCTGCCTAAAATTGCCGAACATTTTTACGAGATTTTAACAAGCAAAGCGCGCGAAATTCGACCTGGCCTGGACGAAGTTTAATCACGGTTTATCGTCGTTAAGAATCCGACTGATGAGGCTGCATACGACCGGAGCGTCGTTTTCACATATCACCTTTCGCTTTTTTTACTGTCCTCTTCCCGGTTTTTATGTCGCTCTTCCTTCTCTTCGTGTTGATGGAAGCTTTTGAAAGTTGCTTTCATGTAGGCGAGCGTAACTGCCTCTGTGCGTGCATCGCCCGAATGCCTACGCAACATGCCATCTGCACCGCAATATGCTCGCCCATCTCATAATCACCGGTCTCGGTCGTTCGGCCCCCGAGGCAGATCGAAATTTCACTGCCTTTTATACTAAAAACCGTTGCATTGATAGTTGCCTTATAGCTTACGACTTCCTTCATGAATTATTCTGACGTATTTGCATAATCTTTACAGATAACAAATTCGGTCGTGGGGTCTTTGGCTGTCCGCTGACCTTTAGCCTGTTGACCCACATTCGACCTCTATTCGATCATCTCAATAAGCCTCAATGTAAGTGCTCTCCTCCACCTCCTCTTTGTCTCCTCCTCACGCCTCTTTCCTCCTCCTCCTCCTCCTCCTCCTCCTCTCAGGCCTTCAACAAGAGGGTTTATTTAGGAAATGTGGCAACATCAACAGGCAGCGAATCCTCCGAGAACTGGTTGAAAGCACACCAGACACAGGGTCAGAAGTCATCGAGAGTCAGCTCAACAGCGGGAACTTCAGCCCGCATGATGTGGCTAATCTGCTGAAGGCCTTTCTGGGGGAGCTTCCTCAGCCTCTGTTGACGGAGAAGCACTTTGTGGCGCACACCCAAGTCCCAGATATGGCGCCATGCAAACACCTACAAACTGTGCAGCTGCTCCTCCAGCTGCTCCCTCAAGTGAATCTGCGGCTGCTTGACCAGTTACTGCGGCTGTTAGTCAACGTGGTTAAGGAAGAGTCCAACAAGATGACCGTTGGCGCCCTGGCCACTCTGTTTGCCCCGCACATTTTGGTGCCTAGAAAGGTGACAGCATCAGAGCTGCAAATGGTCGGCCCTACCATTGCCAAATCTGTGTCTTTTATGATTCATCACTCGTCAGAAATCTTCCAGGTTTGTTTTATAATTGTCCATAAGTGACTTTGTTCTAAGTCTGTGTGGTTACAGCCGCCAGTGGCTTTGATGCGGGATGTCAGCTGCTGCTGGAAAGAGCTGAAACAAGATTTATCAAGCGAAACTTCACCGAGTAGATCTTGCGCGGTTGATGGCATGTGCTCGGATTTCTGCAATCGTGTGGACAGAGAGGATCTTCCTGTGCACACAATCGTCTCTTTCGCTGACCGGAAAGCGTCTCAATTAGCGGCCAATCAGACGGACACACAGGTCGCCCTAGCAGAACTTTACGCTCACGTTTCAAGAATGCCCGACTCAACGAAAAAGAAGAAGATTTTAAAACAGGTTTGTTGCGAATCTTTGCGACGATCTGTTTGTTCTAACGATTGTCTTCTCATCCAGTTCACAAAGGCTAACGGCCCAACCACGCCTCAAGAGAAGAATCACAAAAGGAGCCGTTCATTAGGGGAGTCATTGAAGAAGATCGTCAACCGAAACCACAAGCGGCAGGGATCAGGGAACTCCATTCAGCTGAAAGCAGTCTCCAACTCTGAATCTAAGTCAACGTTGCTTTCACTGGAAAACCAGGAGAATGAGCCCATTATTCCACACAAAGTGAGTATCTTCAGTGTTTTACTGACGCTGTTGTAAAAATATTACGATATTCGGTGGCGGTCTTAGCCCCCCGTGATCAAGCAGCCATTGCTGCAACGACCACCAGCTGTCCAATCCTCGATCTTCAAACACAAAATGAAACTTGATCTGCAGCAGGAAATCATTCAGGCATTTATTCTAATTAGATGTTCAGAGTTTCAATTTGTTGCTGGCTACTTTAGCTCTGGCTAAGCTAACCACCTTGTAGCTAAGTTCTTAGTAGCTAAGGCTGTTATAATGTGTTATAATTCGCTAAGCTTGTATTTATTTAAGATGTGTTTTGATTCTTCTACTTCTTCTTTGCTTGGTGTACGGTTCTCTTATGCGCTGCTTTTCCTTCAGTATACACCTGTGATCAAGTCAGGACGCAAGTACCTCTCTCCCAATTCTCTGATTGGGGTCAGCTGCACTCCGAACCATCGCTTGAATCGGCTTAAACACCACTCACTGCAGCAGGATGTTGTAAGTGCTTTCTGCTTTGCTTTCTTGGTGTTGGGATTCAGTAGGACCGTCCTCTCTAAGATTCATGTACCAGCAGCTCTGATGTCACCGATCTCATTGTTCTTCCTCTTCCCACAGCTGCCTTCCAGTCCTCGTGTTCATATCGTGGAAATGGGGTCACCAGGAGGTCCTCTTCATCCCTCTAAAGTCGTCTGTTCTCCGCATCAACGCCAAAACCGGTTGAAGCATCATTTGCTGCAGCAGGATGCTGTAAGTGTTGTCTCCTTCTGCTCCTGTTGCGGAGTGTTGCTACCATTTTATTGAATAATTACTGCTGTTTTACCATTCATGAATATTCATGAGAATTATGTAAATTTGAACCAATATCTGGTATCTCGTTCGGAAGCTTTTCTCTTGCCGTTGAGGCTAGTGAATGATTCCGCATACCATTGACTGACCTTTGACCCCTCAGCAATCTCATGGTTCTTCTCTCCCTTCAGTTGCCATCCAGTCCACGTGTCCATGTAGTGGAAGCGGGGTCGTCGCCTCTTCATCAGTCAAAAGTCACTTCCTCCAAGCAGATGTGCAGCTCCTCATCGCTGGCCGACCACAACACACGCTGTTCCCCCATCTCCAAGCCATGGTTTCAAAGCCGGACGCGATCGTCACACCTAAGGGCGCAGATGAAGGTTGCTCAGGCGCCGATCACGCCGGAGAAGCAACATCCTCCCCCCACCCCCTTCATATCACCCATTACACACACCATGAGCAAAGCCTCCACATCTGTCAAGGTGAGATTCCGTCTCCTGTCCATTCATTTGTTTCATTTTGGTAGCGCACTTTATCAATCTTAGCAGATGTTTATTATGCTTTTTTTCGCTTACTCCAGGCTTCCATGATGACCCCAGGGTCGCGTAAACCCATGGCCCTCGTGCAGACGCCATGATCGAACTCGGTTGTTATTCCCCCTTCTTTTGGTGCTTCTTCATATTGTCGACTGCTGAGGACCTCCTTAGACCTTCGTCCTTCTTGCAATATTTCACTGCCACATTGCAAACAATAGAGAACTTTGGCTACTTTGGCTGTGATTGGTGTGTGTGTGTGTGATGCTGTGTTTTTGTTGATTTTTTCTTCTTTTTTTTTTAAATACTTATTTTGTACATTTTTTCATTCTGTACATAGATAATGCTCCCTTTTCTTGTTGATTGTAAATTGATATTAAATTCACGTGAAATTTATCCTGGTTTTATTCCTGGTGTTCTCTTCTTCTAATCTGATTGGGAATTATATAAAGAGAAGTTATTTTTGATAAGTTTATTGCTGTCAAATTTGTACGCTGTCTGGAATAAGCAAAAAAATTCTTCGAGATGCATATATTATAAGTATCACAAAATCCGAATATGATGTTATATAAATTTGCAAGACAGGGTTATCAAGCCACGTTTTCATCGTAAGAATTAGGTGTGTATTCATTGTTGTAATAGCCAGTTCTTTGATTTCGGTACCTGTGTCCTCTTCCTCTTCCTCTTGGCCTCGGCCTCCCCTTCCCCTCTATCGAGACATCTAGGCAACTGCATTCCATGCGACCTTTCTGCACTAAAGGCCAGACATTGCTCCATCTGAATTGTGAACTCATCTGTGTCGACTGCAGTCATGTTCACCATCCAGATCTTCTTCAGATTTCTCTCTCTATTCTCTTCTATGAAGTTGGTCACGGCTGCAACAAAAGAGCGAGCACACATGTCCACAGGAACATTCTTGTGCTGCCCTGGAAACATATTGTACATTGATTACTGAGGTATTATTATTTGTCGTGCACCTGTACTGATGGGGGCTGTGGCAATAGAGTTCGCCAGGACACCTTCATTGGCTTCGTGCAAAATATTGTAAAACATTTTGACCATGCATCCTTCACACTCTTCTTCATACTGGTAACTTCGGAAGTCTGGACCCATGACATAGATAAAGTACTTGCAGGGGAATTCGCGTGCTCCAATTGGGACGCTTACCACGTCTGCTTCCTGAAGAAAGATAACATGTACAGTATCATATGAGCAACTAGAAGGTTCCGTAGTTGGAAACTTAGTGCCAGGGATGAGGCATCAGAAATAACTCACTTTTAGGTAGCCCCAATTCTTCATGACATCTTTGCGAGCAGCATGGTGGTCTTCACCGCATCGTCCGAAGATGCGATAACTGGGAGGCGGTTGAAGACTCTTGTCACAGGGAATGACGGTAGCATCCACAGGTAATGCAGTGATGTCTCCAGAGCACAGCTCAATCTCCAAACCATCCAGCTGGAACTTCCACGAGCCATCTTGGGGAGGAGCTTCCAGCACAGGACCTGTCATCTCCTTCGGTCTCACAGCCTGAAGAGGGTCATAAAGAGGCTGCGTTGCGTGCTTCTTGGACCTTTTTGGTGCCTCGTTTTGAGAATTGGACATCATTTCCAGCGATGGAGAAGTCTGGTGGAAGGATTGTCCATTTTGGGACAATCTCTCAGGTTCTTCTTCCTCAGTCATTTGCGTAGATGGTTCAAAGGCTTTTGCATTCTTATTGAGTTTTCCAGATCCCTCAACTCCACTCTTTCCAAATTGTTCACTGAATGATCCAAAGTCCAATGGCTTCTGATTTGGCTCTTGTTGCACTGAAGCCTGATCCCTTTTATGTTGCTCTTGTTGCACTGAGGCATGATCCCTTTTATGTTGCTCTTGTTGCACTGAGGCATGATCCCTTTTATGTTGCTCTTGTTGCACTGAGGCATGATCCCTTTTATGTTGCTCTTGTTGCACTGAGGCATGATCCCTTTTATGTTGCTCTTGCGGCCTTTGTCTGCCTCGGTGTGTCTGAACCCGATCCATTTTGTGTTGGTCCTGATGTCTACGGTACTGACGCTCTTTATTCTGCTGCACAGGGGGCTGCATGACCTTCTCATGTGGCTCTGGGTGTTCTCTGGGCCTGGTATCTTGATGTGCTGGGGCCTGGGGCATGTGTTGAGGTTCCTGATAAATGTTATTAGATACCTCAGTCTGCTCAACCTCAACTTCTTCAGTCCATGAAGTAGATGGTCCCATGACTTTGGCCTGTTGGTTAAGACCTCCAGATTTCTCCACTTTAGTCTTCCCAAAATCTTCATAGAAAGTACTAGCTGTTGAGTTGCCATCTAGTGTTCTATCCAAATCATTCAGAACTCCTCCTTCCCATTCTTCACCCTGGTTGGTGTTCCCTACGTCCTCCTGATAGTCCTGGTTCCCACACAGGAAACTCTTCTGGCCAAGTTGCAAAAGCACATGCTCGAGCTCTGCTTGAGCGCTGTGCAACTGTAGTAGAGATCCACGCAGCCGAGCCTTGCCTCCACTGGCAAAAATGGTTTCCACTCCTGTCTGCTGAGACAGTCTCTGTAAGGTTTCTGGTATGTTAGGGAGGATATCAAGGACTTCTGCATCGATTTCAGCATTACACCACCCATACAACTAAAGGATGACATTGGTATTGCAGCAAGAATTATTACTGCTGTAATCTTACCGTTTTAGGCAACAGGCTAGCTTGGACAGGGGCGTCGTTTATGAAGATGGTGGTTGAACAAGCAGAACTGGCAACTGCGGGTTGAAAGACAGGTTACTAAGTACACCGATTTTTTTATAACGGTCAGTTCTACCTTTAGGGCTCTTGAACTTGACCACGCAAGCGGTGAGGTCACCTCGGCATCGTATCGGGTAAAGGATGTACAACACGTCCCTGCCAAACGCTTCCAGCAGGGACTCACGGGTGGATGTTACGTCACCATGTGGCTGAATACCAGTCACGTAAACTGAATCCATTCTCTAACCTGGAATGGAGGAGATCACACAATTATTGTCTATACATGTTATTTCAGACAGGGTTGGTCAGAACTACAGCTATACAAGGACATTTGCATATAGAAGAACAACAAACAAATAAGCCCAAGAAAATCAAGATACTGTAGATCAAAAGAGTTAATCAAACATTAAACAGCGAAGCATAATTATAACATATAAAGTATATTACATTCGACCCTAAGTTCCTAAACAAATGGATATTCGAAGAAATAATTATTCTCATAAAAATAAAAAAACATTATCATATGAGATATTGAATGCTACGGTAACTTCAGTAACAGAGGTATTTCATCTGCGTACCACCAAACCCTTATCATCCGTAAAATTCAATTGTGCTTTCACATTTTCACTTTGAAAACAGAGACATTCCTTGATGCCTATTATCGCGCAGGTAATTATTATTAATGCGATCATTGATCATTTTGATTTCATTCCTATGTGCTGATATATTGTAGCAGTTGGGTCACTGGATGGAGTCTATAGGCCAAATGCTCATGATAGTCCAAATTCCCTGTAAATACAGAATGGGCCAAAAGTGGTCTATCTACTCCATGTTAAAGAAAAATTAATTTGCTATAATGCAAGTTGTAAGTCATCGCGAAGAGCTTCTATGTGCGCGTAATCAGGTGGGCCCCTGAACCACTTTCATACAAAATGGCATTTTTGTAACACAAACAAAACTTCAAAATTTGCTAAAATGTGTCACTTATTCCTAAAAAGTACTACCTGGTATGGATTGATTATGCTATTATGCGCCCATTTATGTAAAGAAACCAAGTAAAATATCAGTTTTGAATGAGAGAGGAACATTTCAATGCGAGTTGTGAGTGATCATGAAGAGACCAAAATCAGATGAGCCCATGAACGAACATAAAAGAATGGCATCTCTTGTATGGCGCCTCAATACAAATTATCTGCTTTGTTTGGATTTTAGAAGATAAACATTGGTGCTACTGTCGCATCAATAGCACTCTCAAACAAAACAATAGTACGAGAGCGTTGCCTTAATTAATAATTATGCGTTCAATGAAGCTTAACCATGGTCCGGAGCCCTGTTTACGGCCAAAAGTGGAAATATTGCGAAATGTTGAGTGCACTCTATTAGTTGAGATAAATCGGCCTTAAATAATGTTGATGAAATTAAAATAGAATTGATAGGAATAACAGCATGACATGTTGAACTAACCATACCAAGTATTCCTTTCTCTTATCTTAGCGTGGTTTTTACACTGTAATCTGTTTTTTAACAATTTCTCAGAAATGCGTAGCACCATTAAAAGGCATTGCGATCTTTAACATGAAGTAGATAAACTAATTTTGGCCCACCCTGTATAATATAATATACATGCACACACACACCCTCCCCCCCCAAACACACACACACAAACGCGCACGCACCATCACACACCCTTTCATACATATTACACACGTCGCTTCCTGAAAAGACGAGTATAGGCCTAAAGATGCTATTCATTGCATGTACATCACAATCATAACGTTCAACACACTGGTGATAAATGTATCGCGTATACTAGTGTATCCTGGTTATTGTATGGTCCCACTAGTTACTAATACTAGTAATTATTTACTTTCAGTTGTAAGTGCAGTCTTACCTCAATTAGTCAGTCTATGCCGTCGGTAGCTCCTTGTGCGAGGAGAAATTCCTAAGTGGATGCGAAACCGACTTGGCAAATGCGATTGATCCACAACGAAAGTGAAAGAACGCAAATGGAAAAATAGGGGAATTTGTTTGGTATCGAAGGAGAGGTTATCAGTAAACAGTTCAATCGACGGGTTCTTCTATTGGTCGAGCCGAGTCGAGTCACGTCTTCTAGACTCAAAATTCAAGATTTTATTGTCATAATGCTAACACACAGAAGTACTTTCTCTTTCCATATTTCAGCTAATAATCCGATATAGGGAGGGGCCTTACACTGCTTACCGGGCCTACAGCAAACCTCTTCGTGTGGTCCGCATGATCGGAGGGATGATCTCGTTTATAAAGCAAGGTGTAACTCCGTGTAATTAAGCATTATGCAGTCGTCTAATTAAATGGTGCGGAGCTACACACGAAAAACAGTAATTTGCAGATGCATGCACACAATTATTTATAAAGAAAAACGTAGTAGAAATTGAGAAATTTGGAGACCAAAATGAGGTCAAAGTTCCAAACTCTTTGAGTACTAGAAAAACACTACATGTAGTACGTACGCTGCACGAGCTTTGCTCGCCAGGGGTAGCGACGCGACAATCGGCGTGAATCGCGTCGTACTTCTTAAGGAGCTTGATCGTTGCATAATGGTTACACCTCGCGAGACTCGTAGTCGTGGATTGTACAATTCGCTTGAAGTGCCTTTGAATTATGCTGAAAAAAATCACCTGACAAGTCTTTGCACTTTACTATCCGCTCAGTTGCAAAGATCCTTTCCCCTTTGTGTAAATAAGTATAGATGACAACAGATCGATATTTTGAGCGGACCAACGAAACTGAAAGTGGTCCTGGGAAATCCATGGTTATGTAGCAATGTTATATGGTTTTTGTGCGACATATTCATGAAACCTGGAAACATAATTTCAGGTGGCTGGCGTGTCAGCGGTCGAAGGGGATCGAAGGCCCTCACCTGTTCACGCCCGTCTTTTATGTAAATTTCAGTTTTTAAATACAGTGAAACCCCGCTAACTCGAACTTGAAGGGACTTCGACGAAGAGGGTTTTCGACGAATCAGGGTTTTCGAATTCTCAAAATTTTGATAACGTTATGATCTATGTGATGACGTTATGATAGCGTATTGATCTCAAATTATGTTATGATATATAGCGTAATGACCTACCCTTGAACACTTTAAAGCTGCCAACACACGGACAAAAAAATGAAAACCATTTGTTTTGAGTAGTTTGCGTTATTTATTGAACTTCATTTGAATCGTTTTGAAAAGAACGACGAAATTGAAGCCTGCTTCTGAACGGGGGTGCTACGGGTGACATATTTCAATACATCGTTAATCTTGGACAACATCTCCTCGCCATCAGGGAACTTACTACTTAGTCTCCAGGGTTACACAAGTGATCTTTCGACGGACTGATTAATTTGATGTGACGAATGATCGGGTTTTATACTGATGGGCAGAGTTTGTTTATTATTGATGTTTCCCACCTATTCAACATCTAAGGCTATACCACTTTCTGTAATCGTCTGGTGGCTGCTTTAATCGACACGATGCGGTCGATTACGCAATGAAAAGACAGAGACGGAAACGCTGATTTCTGCTGAACAATGCGAGCGGTGACACGCGAGTCGATCTCTGTTTGTACACGATTGTCCAAAAGAGTATACAGACTTGCGCTAATTGCAATTAGCGAAAGGGTTCTTTGATCTAAAAACAACTTCGACGAATACGATTAGATTTTGCTCAAGGGACCGAAAAATTTGTTCGAGGATCAGGGTTTTTCGACGAAGCGGTGTTTGAGGAATCCGAGCAATCTGTAATGCTAAAGTATAGGGGATTCATCGGGACTTTGAAAACACTACGACGAAGAGGGGTCTTCGAGTTAACCGTTTTCGAATTAGCGGGGTTTCAATGTACGTTTCATTCAGCACAGTAAATCTTTCTGTCCAGATTCATTTGAATTGGTTTATAGGTTTGAAATTCTGACGCCAGTGCTAATAAAGAAATACATGTATATAACTAATGTCAACTAATTGCTGTCTATCGCGAGGTGGTATTTTTAATTAAAGTTACTAACAAATTACACTCACTACCAGTAGGCCTACTAAATAAAGCTTCCTGCCAATTATATGCTATCGAAACCAATTGATTTATATAGTTTGTGCTGTTTTACTTATCTTCATTTGTTCTATTATTTTTTTTTTTTTTTTAATGCAGACAAATTGTCCTTCATGACGCGAAATAAAATATTAACGCCATAAATTAACTGTTACGTTACGACAAACATGGACACATAACGCCATCAAAAGAATATCACTATCATAACTTATTCCGGGTAAGATTAATGTTTTTGCCATGCAGAAAAAACATGAGACCAAAAACAAAAGCTAGTTCACAACATGCTAACACATAAAGAGTGTTAATAAAGGCATTCTGTTGAATTATTTTCATTGGCAGCAAACTGCATTTGTTTTCTTTGGTAGGTGCAATATGGCAGGTCTTGTGTAGTGTGAACACGTAGGATAACTCTCATGATGAAATGCATATTTATTATTTTGTGTTATTTGGATTCCAGTTTCAGCTCTCAACAAATTAAATGATTTTATTACTTGACTGCACCAATGAAGTTGTTGGGTGTTTGGTGCAACATTCTGGACCCAGCACCAAGCCATTTCAAGGTGAGCGTGCTAACCTACGAGACACATTCTATCCTAATGTGGAGGGACGGTACTCATATGCTCATAACCCAGGCTACAATTCCATGTTCAGGCCAACTTGATATGCTCGAGTACAGGTTCACAGATATTTTTTTTTTCAAACTTGAAACAAAAGTTTGTATGCATAAGTAGGATGATATAAATCTCATTTTATTCCATATGTATAGTAGCCCTTACACCAGGAGGTCAGAGTTCAAATCCTCAGATAAGAAATACAAAGCCTCACTCGGACTCCGGCACCTGATCAAAAAGAACGTGAAAATAAACTGATGATAAGGGAATGAGAAACTTTGACCTCATTGCCTTCTGCACGAATCAAGTTTAGATGACATAAGTACCAACACGACACAAAAGATAAAACATTCTCATTTTGTTAAAAAAAAGAAAAAGTCGACAACATAAGGAATGACGACCAAATGAATTCAATTTACTAAATCTGCCTATGCTTTTCCTGCGTCCTGCATTGCCTGTGAACGAGAATAAATATCAATTTAAAACTATTTCATCAAAGGTAGAATAAGCTGCCTACCTTTAGCATGGTGCTTCCCATCTGAGCAGGTGAACGGGTGACCAGAACACCGGCATTCTCCAGTGCAGCTATCTTCTCCTGGGCACCTCCCTTGCCGCCAGAGATGATGGCGCCAGCGTGACCCATGCGGCGTCCAGGGGGGGCGGTCAGTCCAGCGATGAAGGACACGACTGGCTTGGCGTTAGGACCCTGCAGGAAGAGGAGCTGAGTGGGGTTCATGCATAGGTGACATCACTTACTGAATTGTGTTCCTTCAAGAAATCGGCGGCTCTCTCTTCAGCCTGGCCTCCGATCTCTCCGATTAAAACGATACCTTAGCGAGGAAAAGTAGAATATCAACCATTGTACAAACAAAATCTACAAACGCACCCTCTGTCTCTGGGTCCTTGAGGAAGACGTCGAGGCAATCAATGAAGTTGGTTCCATTGAAAGGATCTCCTCCAATTCCCACGCAAACAGTCTGGCCCAAACCAACAAGAGATGTCTGGTGAACAGCCTCATAAGTGAGGGTACCTGATCTGGACACAATGCCTAAGGAAAACAAAGGGTGTCACAGCACAGATCCAGTCATCCAGCAACACAACTGACCAATTTTACCAGGTTTATGGATGTGGCCAGGCATAATGCCAATTTTGCAACCACCGGGCTGTAATCAATAAAACAGGTCCAGAATATCATCACAATTGACAATACAACACCAACCTGGATGATGCCGGGGCAATTGGGGCCAATCATCCTGGTCTTGTCTTGTCTGAGCAGCTTGTACTTGACGCGGACCATGTCTTGTTGAGGAATACCTTCAGTGATAACCACAACCAGACCGATTTCAGCGTCAATAGCTTCCTCAATGGCAGCGGCCGCAAAGCGAGGAGGAACATAGATGACGGACGCATCAGCCCCTGTGGCTTCCTTGGCGTCCTTTACAGATGCAAACACCGGAAGGCCAAGATGGGTCTGTCCAGCCTTGGCAGGCGACACACCTCCGACCATCTTGGTGCCATACTCAATGGCTTGCTGGCTGTGCACTGTGCCCTGTCGACCGGTGAATCCTTGGCAAATGACACGCGTGTCTTTGTTGATTTTCAAGTTGGGTCTTGAGTTATGGTAGATCTTGGTGCTGGCAAACCTTGCACCTAATGGCTGTCCTGAAAAAGAGGAGTATTCAGCTCTAAATCCAAGCATTGAGTAGTTTCCAAGAGAATATCCCATTGATAAACACAGTGAAGAAGAGTGATTGAAATGTTCAATAGACATAATACTGACTCAAAGTTAAGGCCGAGTTAAAGACTATCAGAATGTTTGAGCCCAACAGTCACACTGTCACAGCTGAGTGAGACTGTGACATGGTCAGATCCACTTCACGACACGGCTAAAAAATAAAGTGAAAATTCAAATATGCCCGGTGTCGAGTGAACAGGGAATTTTTACTTGCCTCAAACATGATGTAAATTTACAAAGAAAATGAGTGAAATTAAAACTCAAGAGACTCAGGAGTTGATCCATGTATACATGAAAGAAATGAGAGCCATCTTCCAGTTTATGGTCAGCACACTGAATGGTAAGAATCGCCATCAGCACACTGCCCAACTATTATGTATGAACCACCAGCAAAAAATATAAGGGTGCGAAGAGGTTATTTAGTTAACTGAAGGAGTGTATGTTCTTTTGTTTGAGCTAAAAAAAAAAAAAAAAATTATATGCAGTGACTATTGATCCAGCAACAAGAACAATATTGTATTAACTATTGTTCTGGCGATCTTATGGAGGCTGGTGTTTTCAAGGCCCTTAAGTTAACACTGACTCTGGGATTAGAGCCTCAAAAAACACTAGCTTTAATGTGATCTTTGGAACAACACTTTTTTAAGTTGTCTGATCAATAGTGATAACTATAGACCCATTTTGAAAAAAGAAAAACAAAACATGCCTATTTAGTTTTGTGATATATATATTCACAATGAATATTAACTATTATTTCAACCAAGTCAGCTGACAAGTGACCTGCCATGGAATAATCATTGAATGATTGGAGCACCTTTAGAAACTATAACATTTTTGCAATCATACAATGGGGGTGAGGATACCCCCTCTCACACTAAAAATGAGTTTTTTTGGGGACATAGAATATGATAGATGATAGAAAATAAATAGGGGCTTGTGTTTTGGGAAAAAGTTAGGACATTTGTCTATGACCTTCTAGCCTTCTCTTGAATCTCTAGATTGCACTGTAACGCAGGTATCAACACTGTCACCGTGAACAACAAATGACAACTGTCAGTAACTGTCACTACTCACTGTCACTGTCACTGTCACTGACTAGTGACTGGCTGAGTGGGACTATCACTTCTCAATCACCTGGTGTTAACACTTGATTGGCGCCGGACCGACTAATGACTAACAGGTATCTTCAGCAGGGTGTTCAATTACCTCAGAACTGTGACAGTCTCAATCTCGGTTATGACAGTGACACTCAATTGTCAGTGACACTGTCATTGTGACTACAAGAGTTGCTAAGTTGTTGAAGTTCAAGGGCAACGGACAAGAGCAAATTATTGAAATTAAAGGCTAAAATGACAATAAAATTCGATGATACCAAGTAAGTAGGATTCAGAAGATATGGAGATTACGATGCAATGGTTGTTACAGCAGTCATTTCTATATTTATATATAAATTCGGCGATTCTTACCAGCCAGGCGAGCAAAAAGTCTGCTGGTCGCCGCCATGTTCCCAGAGTGCATCAGCCGGAAGATACGGAGAACGAGATCACGAGAACTGAGAGGTAATCTCGCGAGATGTGAATGATGCTTAAAATAGCTCTAATGACGTCACCAAAGGTGTTGCACCATTGCAGGTGATTGCCCAATGACTTCGGTTGCAAATATAAACATGTCAAGAAACTGATGCACTGCAACCGGCTCAATCAAGGAGTGTCACCGACTGTTTGAGGTTCGGTGAATACCAACAGACAGGTAGGCGTCCATATATATGCTGGAAGTTCATGTTATTTCATTTATTTCAATTAATTAATCAATTCACTATGCCAGTATTCTGAGTATAATAAATTAATATTTATCTGACATACTAAGTATGTTAGCTAAATATTAATATATTTAATATATTAATATTTAGCTAACATACTTAGTATACTTATATTTTATACTTAATATTACAGTATGATACTTAGATACTACAGCGACACCGAGGTACGCAGACCTCACCCCGATTTATCTGTGCTAATTAATGAATAACCTTTGGCGAGGAAATCGCGAGCAGAGCAAGGAAAGGAAGACAGATAGCCGCGATCATTCGAAGGACGTTTACCTACCTCATATAGTACCTGGATGAAGAGATGTTCAGAAGGCTGTTCAAGGCACTAGTAAGACCCCACCTGGAGTATGCGGCTGCTGTGTGGGCGCCACACCTAAAGAAGGACATCAGGGAGCTCGAAGATGTTCAGAGGAGGGCTTCCAAGCAGATACCAACACTCAAGGGCATGGATTACCCAGGGAGGCTCAAGCGCCTGAAGCTGCCGACCCTGCAACACCGCCGCAGACGAGGAGATCAGATCGAAATATACAAAATTCTGACAGGATTGTATGACATTCAACCCTCAAAATTCTTTAACATAGCTACGAACGATCGGACAAGGAGGCAGGCACTGCAAGAAGTTTGAGAAGGTCAGAGCAAGAACATCCCAACGACAACACACTTTCAGTCACAGAACCATTAATGATTGGAACTCACTTCCAGAAGATGTTGTCATAGCCCCAACACTAAACAGTTTTAAAAACCGCCTCGATAAATTTTGGAAAAATAGCGCCTCTGTGCACAACACTGTCTGAAAAGAAAGTGTTTACAAATCTTTCATCTGGATCTGATCCTCGGGAGACATATGTCTCTGCAATCAGTATCGCCTAAGTAAGTTAATATTTAGGCTCGTATTATTATTATTATTATTATTTTTTTTTTTTTTTTTTTTTAAGTGAGGGGGAACTTTTTATTGTATTTCGAATCAAGCTACTAAGGTAGCCTATTCTCATTATATGCACATGTCAGCATTTTTCTTCCATTAAATTACTTTTTGGTTATAGTTTGAAATTTTGGGAGTACCCATTTGTCTACTTCGAACACGACCATGGCAGCATCTACTGGTTCGATTGTTCAAACTGTGACTGAAACTGACGCAGAGATAGAAGAGCTGAAGTCCAAATACGCAGGGAATGTCAAAGTTATCCGTGACATGGGCGACTTCAAGTTCATGATTGATGTAAAGACTGTCAAAGTGACTCTAAAATTCCAAATTGATGGTAAGCAAGTTTTGTTTGTTTTTCTTTTTCTTATACTAATTATTTAACTTTTCATATTTTCCAGGGTCTTATCCCAACACTGCACCCCACATTATTGTAAGATCCGATCAGTTGTCAGTTCAGCAGAAAGATGAGCTGATGCAGGCCCTCACAAGCAAATCCTCCATCCTCTTGGGTCAACCAATGCTCTGTGCTTTGGCAGCTTTTGCTGTGTCAGAGACAGAGGAGATTCCTACTATTGAATGTGTGAAACCAAAAGTGCAAAGAAAGAAGAAAGAGAAGAAAGGAAAAAAGAAATTTGAAGACAAACCGTTGGACACAAAACTGCCGTCCCTTCGCACTGCAGAGGACGTTATTTCTCGCATCCATTGGGACTCAGAGCTGGACAGGGAACATTTCATTGTTGGGTATCTCGATAGATTTCTCGGAGTCATCGAGAAAGACTTCAACCAGCTTTCTTGGGAGGACATCGCAAGCGTGGATTACGACACTCTGGCTGTTCCAAAACACAGGATTCAATATTTCAAGTACAAAAAGATGAAAGTTTGGGACAAGAATGAAAAATTGGATTTGGTTTTTGGTTCTTATGGATGCAATAAAACCATCCATGAAGTTATTCTTGAGTACAAAGATGACGATCATGAAGAAGAAAAGAGAGAAATCGAGGAACATCTCGAAAGGGCGACAGATGATTCTGATAGCGATGATGATATCGTGATCACCACTGGATGTGAAGAGAAAGCTGGAAAAATGACACCAAGAGAAAAATACTGGGGAAAGAAATTGCGCCCAACGCATTTCTTGGCTCTAAGGATCACAAATCCCGCTATACGAGACATGGTTTCTGAGGTTCAGAGCGACATCCTGGATAAGATCAGCGATTATGCGGATGGCATCATTCCGTGCGAACGGCTGCACATCACTCTCTGCTGCCTCGGTTTGGACACAGAGGAAGCTGTCATGAGAGCGGCCGATAAATTGGAATCCCTGAAAGCCGAGTTGTCAGCTTGGCAGCCACAAGAGATTGAAATCAATATAGAGGACGTCGATAACTTCCACAATAACTGCTTGTACGCCAAAGTAACACAGAATCAGAATTTCCTTGATTTCGGAAATTTCTTGCGCACTAAAGTTTACGATATGGGAATCGACTGCAGAGATGTGTTTGACTTTGTGCCTCACATGACTCTGCTGAAGTTACCCAGGCAGAAGTTCAAGGAGAATCACACCAGATACTTTGATGCACGAATGTACACCTCGTACTTGGGAAAGAAATTCGGAACACAAACCGTTGACAACATTCACTTGTGTTCGATGTCTGACAGCAGGTCACCTGATGGCTTCTATGAGTGTGCAACGAGTATTCACTTTCCTTGAAATATTCACTGATGATGGGAAAGGACTGATGAATTTTTATTTAAATTGATATTACAATTGTTGAGAAATAAATAGTCTAATATTTGTTCATAATGATATGGTGTTTATTAAATTTTGTGAAAATATTTCAGAGGAAA
This sequence comes from Capitella teleta, assembly GCA_000328365.1. Taxonomy (NCBI): domain Eukaryota; kingdom Metazoa; phylum Annelida; class Polychaeta; family Capitellidae; genus Capitella; species Capitella teleta. Next base: position 91,403 of record KB301608.1, read on the forward strand.
ATAAGAGCTAAAAATCAAGAGTGACTAGAGGAGAATTGTGCTAATATTTTTGCTATGAAATATTATCCGGTTAATGCCTGCACCAGGCAGGATTGCCACCCTGATAAGGAATGAATAAGATAATGAAAAAGCGAGATGAATATCATTTGATGCTAAAAAATATTTAAAACACAGATAAAAATTAATGCACAAATTTGCAACAAAATCACACAGGAATATTTTGACAATATTATTTTATACTCTTATACAATGTATTAAAAAAAAAACAAGAGATCAATCTCACATAACATATATACTGGCTTTTGTGTGTTTCACTTAATTACACCTTTTAAGTTTAAAATGCATACTTATACTATTCTAAATAACATAAGTGAAGGATATCTTAAATTAAGAAGAGATTGCATTCAAGTATTTTTGAAAAATAGCTCTTGCTTAACTTTCACTTAAATAAAATCTTGTTTGTTTTGTACAATCTGAATCCAAAAAACTACATGATAATTAATCTTGTTTCCACCGCAGGAAATTAACATTTCCGAGTTCATCTCCAGTCACCAGGAGGCAGCAGTTGTTTTGTTTCATGAGGTGAAGAGAAAGAACGGGAGACTTGCAGAAGAACTGACCGATCTGAAGGACATGTAAAATACAATCAGATACCCTGAGAAGCAAGGCTTACCTTCATAATGGTGAAAAATAATTTTTATTATATATACCATATATATTTTATAAATATTTTAGAGCAAACTCTGTAAATCTTTGTATAGACTATATCGCACGATAGTTTTAACCGGCGAGCGATATCAAATATTTTCTTCAACATCGCGAGCGAACGTTGTATCTGATATCAATCTTTTTCTCAGCTTTATATGATAAATAAACCTGACAAATTCAATAAATTGGTTAAATATACATCGCACATTGCACTACAAGCATGTAACTCATTACTCGAAGCAACGGAAGTGTTGACGATTGACCCAATTCACATTTCACGGGAATCGCCTTTGAGCTCACAGGCCAGCTAGTTGCGCTATGGCCACAGTAACGGTTTGCGTAAATGAATGAAATAATTATTTATTTATTTTCTTATTATTTCTTATAGTTTGTCTTATAGTTTGTCTTATAGTTTGTCGAGCCCAATCCTAGCATAGAGGCACAGCCATTATGTGTGGACTGCATAGCACACTAATTGTTCAAACCAAGAAAGCAGTCTTTCAGACTCTGTCCCATAGTTGAGCAGTGAAATTTGGAGGATCAACTAAGAGCAATTCCGACGCCATTAATATCGCACCTGGTCGAGTGTTGGGTTCCATAACTTGAGCGTTCCATCAGCACTCGCAGTCACAATTGTGCTTCCATTGGTGGCACAAGCGGTTATTGCTCCGTTGTGGGCCTTGAAATGATACGTACGAAATAAAGCAACAAAGAGCGCAATAGTTCCACAGACCAGTTTGGTCACGACAGAGTTTGCGTCAATTTTGGTCAGCTGTCCATTCAGGTCGCCCACAACTGCCCAACGATCAAACACAGCTACGGAGGTCAGCCAGTTGGCCTTTGACCCTTGGTTGTACTTGATGACTTTGGTACATTTCGAATTTAATTCGATTCCATTCTGTCAAATTACACGTTGAAATTAATTCATATTCAGATTTACAATCTTACTTCGTTAGAGTTGAAATCAATTAGCTTGATTTTCTCATCCGCACTGCATGTTACCAAAGTCCGGTAATTTGCGTCAGCAGCCAAGATCCAGTCAGCATGGCTGAGGACAGGAAGAAACACAGTAATGATTGAGTACTGATTGAGTACTTTCAACTCACCCAGCGTATTCACTTATGTTTTTCAACTTCATTATTTTCATATCCAACAGAGAAACATCTCCCGCCCATTGAGTTGCCACCACAAATGCAGTCAGCGGAATGCTCTTCAGAGAAGTAACAGGACTTGGAGATTTTTTCGTGCATTTCAGGCTGAATTTCCGAGAACAAAATTATTCAGATGGCAATTAAAAATAAAACTTGTTAATTGAGAGCACTCTGGTCTGGTGTCCCAGCAGAATATCAAAATTTAGGAAAGTGTATTTTCTTGCACCACTCACAGAATTTTGAAGTTTCCTTCGACTTCTTTGAAAGACCACAAGCGGATGGAGCAATCCATGGACGCGGTTGCCATGGTGTCGAAATGCAGCGCAACAGCCAACACCTCTTTATCATGAGCCTGAATCAAAAAAGACAACTGAATGTGGAAGCAATAATGATTAGGTGATATACTTGAAGCGTCAACTTTGGCTGAGGTTTAGGAGAGTCGGCGTCAATTGTCCAAATGCAAATCGAACCATCGCTGAAAATATTCGATAATTCAAAATTGCTAATGAGATGGACATTTCTGGACTTACCGACTTCCAGTGACCAGAGTAGAACGGAAGGCGGCCATTGCTGACACGGGAGCATCGTGGGGAGATGGGCAGTGCTCAGAAGCACGGGGAATTTTCCACAATTTGATTTCGCCATTGATGGCCGATGAGCAGAGGTTGTTATTGGAAGAACAACTCACAGAAGCCACAGCTTTCGAATGTCCATTCAGGGAAGCAATTTCGTTTCCCTGTTAATTGGGAAGCAATGATAAAAAAATTATTAAATGTAATTTGCTAGGTATAGAGTAAGCATGCCTGGAGAGGGAGCCACAGTTTGGTGGAGCCATCATCAGAGCATGTTGCGACTAAGATTCTCATCACTTTGACGTCTCGTTTGCCGAGTTTATTGACATCATGTTTGGCTTTCCATTCCTCAAGTTCTATCTCAGTGGCCCAATCTGATATCTCTTCTTCATTCTTCTCTGAGAGAGAAAAATTGTAAAATGTAGACTAACAAATATTCCAAAATATGAGAGAAAATCCTCTGGAAAATTCCAAAGATAACTGACCTTCAATTTGCTCAACCTGGACGTGGATATCACAGCCATTGACCCTCTGCGAATGACCGTGCAGTGTGGTGATCTCGGTGCCCTTGTGCGACCATATTTTTACAGTGCCATCCAGGGAGGATGAAACGATGCAACCGAACTGCAGAAGCCTCAATTAGTGAGATGGAATATGAAGGAGGAAACACAACACCTTGTATGCCACGTGCGAAATAATCGCTGTGTGCCCCACAAGCGTCAGCTTCTCTTTCTGAGATTTAACATCCCATAATTTCAGGCTGAAGTCATTTGATCCCGTCACCTGCAAAATAAATATGAATTAAAGGTAATTTGAGGAGGTGAATATTTTTCAGTCATTCAAATTAGCAAACACGGAATAATGAATGATTCTTACAATGAAATCGCCTGTGTTGGACCATGCGACCGTGTTGATCCAGTCAGCGTGACAGGCAGGAAGGGAAGAAGCCACAAAGGGCTCAGACGCAGACTCTAAATCCCAAATGTGTATATCCTGCAATAATTAACAGAGATCGCTGAAATAAAATTAAATACTCAAACAATCGCAAACCATATCTCTGCCTCCAGTAACAAGCTGTGTCTCATCCTGGTTGAGGGCGCAGCACGAAATGACCCCATCGTGACCTCTGAGAACGAATTTTGGCTGGCACCTGAAGGTCATAAGGTTAAAATTATGGCAAATAAAAGTTATTAACACGTCACAGTGATTGCTTCTTTCCTCCAGAGAGGTCAATAACTCGGAAGATCCGGGTTTCCGAATCCTCAGAAGTTGACACCAGATAGCGATCTCCGAAAGCTAAACAAGTGATTGGTTTTGTATGACCCTCAAGCAGAGCACCAGTGAACAGCTGAATGAGAAAAACTTTTGCTAAAAGAGTTAATGTTAAGAACAAGAACTCACTCTGATGCTGGCGTCATCCGAGCCGGAAGCAATGCACTCCCCATCAGGACTGAAAGCGAGGGCCCTCACGGCAGCAGAGTGCAATTTCTGTGTTTTCAGCAGACATCCTTAAAAAGAGCAAGATTGCTGAGGAGACACAGATCATCATCATCGATATCATCGATACCTGAGAGCACATTGTACAGCAGAACATGACCCTCATGACATCCACAGGCCAAGCGAGTGCCATCGGGAGAGAAAGCGGTGCTGCTCACTCCCCTAGCCCCTTCCTCCTCACTCAGAGAGAACAGAATTTTGCCGAGGTGCCCAGACCACACCTATGGAATACACACGTGGAGAGAGGGCGGAGATTATGAGTGCTATTCTACTTTGATCTTGCAGTCATCAGAGGCAGTTATGAGCCGAAGGCCACAGGCATCGTAACAAAGTTTGTTGATCGGCAGATGATGACCTTTCAACAGGCCAACCTGGGAAGAAAAAAATTGAGACAAGAGGAAAAGAGATGACCAGCGGTACCTGAGTTCCGTTGAAGGATGACCATAACTTCACCTCCCCATCCAGGGCAGCAGAGGCCACGTACGATCCACATGGACTGAATGCCAGGTCTCTCACTGACGTCTGATGTCCCCTCAGAACCTGTGAATATAACAGAGATAGCGAGAAGAGCAAAGAGGTCAGCCATCTCACAGCCACACGCTTCTTGTGAAATACATCCCACATCCTGATGGCAGAGTCCCAGCTGCCAGTGGCGATGACGTTCGAGCTATTTGGGTTGAAAGCGACGCAGTTCAGAGGGCGACTAAAGAGAGACGTTGATACAAAAAGGGAAGGGGCCAGAGGCCAAAGCGACTCACGGTTCTCCCGTGAGGAAGCCTTTTCCTTCACCCGTCTTTGCATCCCAGATCCTGACTGCCGCGTCCCATCCCACAGACACAATCCAGTCTGCATTGCACGCACAAGCGGTTACTCTTCGCTTGTGTCCTTTCATGACTGCAATCCTGCAAAACAGAAGAAGCAAAATTGAGGTGTAGTTTAATGTGCATCATGAGGTTACCTGTGGCCGTCACGCAAGCTCCACAGTGACAGCGTCTTATCAATGGACGCGCTGCACAGTAGGCCAGAGCCAGTGAAACATATCGCTGTAATTGGGTCAGAGTGACCTACAAAGCTTTGCAACTCCTGGAAAAATGCATTGCAATGAGTGAGTACTTGAATGTGAAGCGTACCTTGCACGTCTGCATGTCGTACAAGCGAACAATGTTGTCAAATGTACCAACAGCGAAGCAAAGATTGTCCTTTGACGCTGCAATCGTGGAAATCCTCTGTCCAGAAGAGAAAGAAATAACTATTGGCACCAATTAAGAGGAGATTGAAAAGTTCACTGACCTCCTGGGGGTTGTACATGGTGAAGACACAAGGGTCAGCCACCCTTGGACGGTTTGTCCATTCAATCAGAGACATTGATTGCTCTCCGACCTTTTCCTTTGCATTCCTGTAAACTTCACTCTCTGCGCTTTCATTGATGGCTTGCTGGAGGCAGAGTTGAGGAAACCTGAAGAAGGAAAGTCGTTTTCTTTCCTTATCTGAGGTTACACATTTTCACCGTGATAATATGTGCACATTGCTGCTGATGAATGTGAGGAAGGCTTGCGTACGAGGAGTGGCCAAAATGCGTGCTTTCTCTCTTTCTTGTGCTTTGCTGGCTTTCGGCGTCTGCAGGTGGAAATCTTCCAAAAGATCACTCGCCATTCCAAGGACGCATTTGGCTTCAATGAAGCGGAGGTCAGAGAGGATGTCGTAGAGTTCCGTGTATTCAGCAGCGCAACACTGAAGGAAGGAGGTCAGGTCAAGAGGTCATGATTCGCTAAATATTCACCAAGTGATGAGGCAGCTGAGCAAACGCCGCTCGCGTTTTCCCGTTCCATGTACGATCGAAATTCGGATCAGCCATTGAGTAATAATACGCTGCTATCACTGAGTGAATGGTCTGTTCAAGGTCATTGGAGGTCAAGTAGCGCTGACGGACAGCTTGGCAGATGTCTCCGTGACCCAAGTTCAGAAGATGGCTGATGAAAGGAAGAAATTACGATCGCTTGAAAGCAAAAGAGGAAACTCACTTGTCACCAGAGGTGGGACGCATGAAACAGGCGAGCGACCTCAGAATTCGCGAGAATTTTGCTCTGGGCATCAAGCACTCAGGCTTCAAGAAGACGTTCGCCACATCTGAGAGACGCATTTTCTCTCTTCCAAACATCTCCTGCAAACTGAGCAAGTGATGTAGGTCACTTTCCGTGAGACCTGCAAGAGGAGACATGTGATTTTGACAAAGCACAAACATTGCTTACCGCTGCGTGAACACAGCAGGAAGAGGAGAGACGAAGCAATGATCTTGGGGTCATGATCAGACTCCAGTCTGCAGAGGACGTCCCTCAGCAACAGAGGAAGCGTGTGAGGCATTGATCGCAACTTCGCTGAAATCTGAGAGGAAATTAAAAGTGAAGGTTATGAATGAGGAAGCATACCTCTTCATAAACACCAAACACGCGAAGTTCCTCACAGGCCAGAGAGAGGAAAAGAGGAAGATTGGCTTCCCGTTTGGCCAGCAACAATTTCATCTGCAGAGAAATGAATCCCTGAGGCATGAATACGTGTAAGAAGCAGGTGTACCTGGTTGTTGAATGCAGACTCATCCAACTGCTTGCGATGACGAGCTAGGTTCTCACGAACGACTAAAGCTTTCTCCCACATGTCCAGAGGCCCCACCTGAATCAAGTGATGCTCCCGTCTCAGAAGAGAAGAGTACGTGTCAGTTCTCTCCTTTGAGCTGATCACAAACACCACATTCTGCAGATTATATAATTACTCCGCTGACTCAATCGAAAGAGGAAGGCCGACCTGTGGTAACTCCTTCGGAAGCCACTCCATGTTGCGAGCGTGATGCACGTCATCCAACAGATCAACTCCGTCCATGAACAGCACGAGAGGGGAGCTGCACATGCTTGCTGCTTCCGTGAGACACTCTGCAAACACAGTAACCAAATTCCTAGGGAACAAACGATTAAAATAAAATAAATGTTAGATTTGTGATGCTTACTTGAATTCTTGTGGGATGTCTTTGTTCAAAGCGAAACGTCGAATGAGCTCCGAGCAGAGTTGACGCAGAATGGCAATGACGTTGGCTGATCCAGGCGCAGCACCCACGAAATGAACAAGGGTGCAAAGCGCACTGGAACAGACGGAGGGGGAGGAGGCATACTCCTGCACCAGTGAGGCCTTTTGAAGAAGATATTAAAATATAATAAAGACTTCAGACTCAACCGAACCATCAATGCTGATTTTCCACAGCCAGGTTTGCCAATCAGAAGCAGCAATTGATGCTTGTTCTCCTTCAGAGCAGACAAGCACTGCTTCAACAGCGGACTGCGACCAACAAAGTTGTCTCGCAGTCTGCTGCCGTGCGCGTGATGTAACCCACTGGTGTGGATGACTTCGTCCACAAGACCGTCCTGCAAGAGGAAGTTGAAGGAGGAGAAGGAAAAAATGAAGGAAACAAACCTCAACGGGATAAAACTTCTGCAGAGCATTCCACAGATTATTCAGCACCCTGGATGCAAAGCTCTCAAGACCGGCCATGATGGGCTTGCCGTCCACTACGCCACCCCAGCGACACGGGTAGCTATTAAAGAAGAATGAAACCCATGCTGTTATAATTCAGACTTACTTTTCATAAACTTCAAGGCCGCTGCTACGAATCTTTGACTTCAGTTTGTGGATTTTATCGGCGTTTGATGAACTTTCAGCTTTGAAATCTTGCTGCCAGAATTTTGGAATTTCCCTGCGGTGTTACAATCACATGAAACGGAGCAGACGCATGAGTTTCTTCTTACGTTTCAAAAGTTGAATCTCTGAAGAAAAGGAAGGCCTTCTCGCGCATCTCGTCAACCTGAGAGAGAGCGCCCGCCTCGATTTCCAATTCCGTCACGGATGACCCAGATAAATGCCTCAAATAGTCAAACTGAGGCTCCGATGGAAAATCCGCTGCATCAGGAATCCAGCCGTAACGCTCACCTAACATTCCAACAAAGAATTGGCATGACGCCAATTCCTGTAAGCACAACTCCAGAGCTCTGCAAGAATAGAAATGGTACAGGAAAAATGAGGCATCAAGGGTGACCGTACTTGCTGTTGGTGGCGTCCTCTTCAGTGATCCCCCAACGCAAATCAACCTCATAAACATTGAGGAATCGCTTCTCAGCTCTGGAACGCAATTCCGGGAAAACAAATCGCGTGAGGAGATCCCGTTCACCATGCATGTCACGGAATGTTGATGAGATGAAAACGCGCGCAGTTCTCCACCTGAAAATAAAAATAGCATTAGATTCAGAGAGCACTGTGAGGATTCACAAACTGAGGCACAGGATTAGGGAGGGGGAGGGGGGTTTCCATGGCGGGGATGGCGACGGTTTTCTTCTGAGCCACTACGTCTTTCAGAGAGTACGCTTTGTCGATGTTCTCGACATGCAGTAACTGCCCAGTGTCTCCTCTCTCGGCAATGAAACTGCACACTGGAATGAATGAATTTCCAAATAAAATGAAGGAAATATTCCATACCGAAGGATTTGGTCACTGTACCCAGCGATTGAGATATCGTTGGGGTGTCCGCTGCTCATTTTAGCGTCAACACTTAGAAGAATTATAATAAATTATGGTAATTTAGAGAGGTTAAAGTTCAAACTCACCCAGCGGTTCCTCCACTGAGGTCAATGTTAGCAAAGAGGAGGTCTGGATTGACCATGACGCGGTACTTCTTCAAGAAATCCTGGACGATCCGACCTTCCTCTGACCTCATCTTCAACCCAGCACTCAGTATGATCAAATTCTCAATCTGCAAAATTGAACAAAATGCACAAATTCTTGGCTGGACTTCCACGCAGAATACCTTTGATCGATCCTTGAGGATGTTTGTGAGGATATCGTTGGGAAAAGGAAACGGCCTGGCACTACCAGAATTCAACAGGGTTTGCAGTCTAATAACACTCTCCATGTTATCAAGAATCGTTCCCTTCTCCAGATCAACAGTTCTGTGATCAGACGAACCGTACACAATCATTGAGCACTCCTCGCAAGAGTGCTTGCACATCAAACCCAAGAGAACGCCAACTTCCATCAACTGTGAAACAAACGTCACAAGAAGCCATTTAAAAAAAATCAATCCTCACATTTCTGGGTTTGCCGAGGCCTCGTCCTGAAGTGCACGGCTGCAACATGGCTGATGTCAAATCACACAGAATGATGGTTGTGCCACGGATCGGGGTGATGTTGAAGGTGGTCGCAATCTTCACTGATGTGTCCAGAGCTTTCTTGTAGCGCTTCAGGACATCTGGATCATACTCAACAGCACTGTCAAGGGGGAAGGACGGTAAGTGTATGGTGAATTCAAGTAGGAGCTTACACCACAGGTTTTGCACTTCTTCCTCCCCTCCCTCCTCCCCTTCCTCCTCTTCCTCCTCTTCCACGTCCACGCCCTTGGTTTGAGGACTCTACTTCACACTTCGGATTCATCAATTGCTCAACTAGAGTATTATAAAGCAATGAGTGAAAGGAGAAAGAGAAATGTGTGCTCACGGTTCACTTCATATTCCTTTTCAAGCTCACTTAGAACCTCGTAAGCAGAGAAGAAACGAAATGGAAATTGTCTGCTGTTAACAACCGCCCCCTTTATTGTGGGCAATAATTAAGACATTGCAAAATGAGGTATGGGTTTACGTACCTCATCTGTGAGTTTACGGAGGACTAAGTTGTGGTGTTTGGTGGAGATGCCTGCTTTGATCATATTGCGCAGGTTTCTCAACATTGCCATGAAAGGGAGCTTTTTGTGGTCTGAATAAATGAATGTAAAGGTGATTTTTATCTTCCTGGATAATGAGGTTACCCAGAAGGGCTTCCCAGGTGGACGCTTTGTTGCCTTTCATCGCAACTTGCGTCTCCCATGTCTCAGGAATCGGCAGTTTCATCCTCTTCCCCGCCAACATTTCATCCCAAATTCCTGGCAGTCGAGATTTGTAGAACTCTTCAGGTGTTTCAGGATATCTTGAAGTAATCGAGATGGCTGACTGAATCGTACGACAGAGAGAGGTCATTCACCTTTTGCCAATCAGACTCATGACATGCTCAACGGGTTCAGTGATGTGCAGTTTACGAATCAGTTGTTTGATGGTAAACCTCTGCTGCTGCAGGTCTTCATCAGGTTCAGATCCAACTGAGAAGGAGAACTTCACCAAATCTGTTTTCTCTGCTGTTTCATCGTCAGACGAATCCGATGAGGACGAACTGGTGTCGATTTCATGCACTTCATTGGAAGGTGATGACGGAGACAATATAATACGTAAACAACTTACTACTACCTTCAAAACGACCCCTGCCACGACCTATACCTCGACCTCTGCCACGACCTCCTCGGGCTCCACCTCGACCTCTGCCACGAGCAGACTGATTTGATCCACCGGATTTCTTGTCTTTCTTCTGCTTCTTCTTAATTGAAGATTCTTTATTATACTTGGCTGCAAAAAAGACAATAAAATGATGAATCTCATTTAAACAAGACATCCCTTACCAAGTTGATACTTGTCAAATTCAGGAAATTTAGCAACCATAGCACGACGCAGTGCAGATGGAATTGAACCAGAGGCGATGGTCTTGTCATGGAACACCTTGAAAGAGGTTTCAATTGATGAAATTTAAGGGTAAAGAGAATGCTCACTTGATACTGTTCTGCAACATCAATCCAGTCGGACGGCAGACGAATGGAAGCTGAGAAATACTTGCGCATGAACGAACGACAGTTTGGGCGATTGGAGGCGTAGGCCAGGAGGAAGTTGGCGGTGCTTCGGATGTTAAGTTCGCATCGGGTGTACAGTGCAACCTGCAAACCATAAAAAAAACTTTCAATGAAACCTTGATTGAGATCCTAAATTACCTTCAGAATGAATTCTGCGTCATGATCGTAAACTGAATCTGCCGCAGATATGAAATCGAGGCGAGCAGAGTCGGTTGCATTTTTGAAGTCTGGGGCTCGGATGAGGGACGCACTGATGACGTTGATAAATCCTTGCTGTAGGATGTATCAGCGTGAGGGGGAATTTATATTTTTTGCCAAGCGATATTCACCTTGACTGAGTGCACATCACTCAGGGGTCGATTCAAGGTTAAAATATCAGCCTCAGGTGGCAAAAAGTTGGGAATTTCAATGACTTCTTGGTCAACATCGTGATCTAAAGTGTAGACAGGAATCTCACAATTGTTGGATTCTTGGTCGTAATCGTTTTGGGAAACCAATTTCGGATCAGATATGACTTTAAATTTTTTCTTCGGTTTTTTCTTCGTCTTTTCAGATTTGATTAAAGTCGATGGGGAAGGGACAGAGGTTTTGCTTAGGGAGATTGATGATTTGGTCTCCAAGGGTTTCACTGAACTTTTGAGGAGGGAGTTTGTGGAGGGGAGGATTGAGCGTAGGGAAGGGTTAGGTGAAGAGAGGAGAGATGAGGTCAGGGAGGGTTTGGACAGGGTTAGCAGGGAGTGGGGGGATTTGCACGAAACGTGCGAGGGAGAAGTCTGAGCAATTCGGCGAGGTTCTGTAGAAATTCTGGAAAGCTTCGAGGAGGGAAGCGATGAGGACTGGGTGGTCAAGATAGAAGACGTGAGGTTAGGAGAGGTCAAGGAAAATGATGAGGTCAACTTGGGCTTCGTATTTGAGATATTTGCCAAGAGATTTGATTGAAGTTGCCTAGTTGCTGCAAGGAGGGAATAAAGTTAGAAATACGAGTGGGTCAATTTGATGTGGACGCTAACTCACAGGTTTGAAGAGAAGACGTGAGAGGGAGACCAGACTTCAGAGTAGGGCCAGAAAAAGAATCCATCTTGAAGCATGGATCTCCTTTAGCTCAATCTGTAATCTGTCACTCTGTAAAGAATCAACAGTCATCAGGGTTGATATTAATCAGTATTTATAAGAATATTAATCAGAAATTACAGGTCAAAATTTTATCAACATTGGCTAATACTGTAGAACAGAAAATTTCTGCTGACTGCAAATTTCGCGGTTTTATGGCTCTGGCCTTTATTCACGGCACCAAAAATTAACATCACATATATGCCAACACTCCGTTTTTGACCCGGAGACTCAGTTTTTATACCCCCTGTCCGGTTTTGCATAAGTCTCCGGTTGGATCCGGTTTTCATAAATTTCTTTGTTTTATAATCTTTTCCTTTAATTAAAATCCCTGCAGCTTCGTTTCCCGTTCAATTTCTCGTTGTAATCTTATGTGGCTGTGTGTGATTGCTCCATGTTCTTCAGCGTTCCGAAGCTACGACCAATCAGATACTCCCTTTCATTATATGCTCAGCTTGTTCACTTATGTTAGTTATGTGGATTATTTGTATCAAAATTCCGGGTTAAAAACTCTAAAGTTTGAACCATTTCGTGCTTCCTGATGCCATCCCTAGCCACTAAAATACGAAAATTTTCCCTGCGGGGCCATATGGTATAATGGAGGGGGCCACACCCTCCCTCATCCACCCCCATCAGTGATTTCCTTTATCTCCAGTTTTGCCAAAATGTTGGCATGTATGACACCATGTACATATATGATATATCATGTGATTCAATGTTTGATATCATAAAATATCAACACGAAGTGATGAACAAATGATACTGATAGGCCTATATTATTATTAGTATATAATATATCATAAATTATCATATCCATATGACATATCATATGTCATGACCTCTAACAAGCTAATATTCATCCTGGAAATTTGATTAGGATATCATTGAGTTGATAATATCTTACCAGTCAATCAGGGATGACAATATGAAATTGCCATTCTCTAAAGAATGCAACTTTGCAACAAAATGTGCAATCCTTGCAAAGTTCTGGAAATGGTTGCCAACAACTCGCAATGAATGGTACGTTGTGAAAACTGCTTCGACGGTGAATTCCAACTATTCATAACGCACTTATTCAACAATTCATTGCGTAGTCGTACAATTTGTAAAGGTGAAAAAAAAAAAGAGAAGATTACATTAATGAAATAATTAATTGAAAAAAAAAATCGCACAGAATGATATAGCCTACTTTTGCAGGCAATATTCAACTGCTAATCATTGATTGTCATTCCTGGACCTGGGGTCTATTCTTTCGGGCACGGACTAATAGCGTCGGAACTATTCTTCTAGGCGCGGATTAATAGCTTCGGATATTGGATACAAAATGGCGGCAAAAATATTTATGGATACTTTGAATGCGTTATGATTATTCGACAGAGGGAGCTGACACTCCGTTTCCTGTTCTATGGTCGCCGTCAGCGTTAAATCTTCAACATGGGTTTTATCGACAATTTAGACTTTCTCGACGATGTTCGGCGGATGAATAAACGCCAGGTCTGATTCATAATGCGGGAGTTTAACCTTTTTTTTTCTTGTTAGCAATCACTTGCATAAGCGCTTAAAAATTCCTCATCGGCGCATAACATATGCTTTGTTTTCAGCTTGAAGAGCTTCTCATAATTCTAGTTCAACTGTCAATCATAATTATCTATAAGGCTGAGTAAAGTTCTACAGTAATTGACAAACGATAAGGAAGCGATGAGCCCACTGACTCATGAGCCAGGCTTGTCTCGTTCCAGGACTCCTATTGCTACAAGGCATCACCCCCACAGATTATGGCTACAGAATCATGAGAATGTAGCTAGAGCCTAGCTGCATTCTGTAGCCATAATCTGTGGGGATGATTATCAATATCTAATTATCAATATAGAGGCTTTGAACGAGATTATCATGAGCCCAGTGTGAAAACTGGTCATGTCATGATTCACACAATCACAGAACAAATATAACAGTAATGATTGCAAAGAGAGGCTCTGTCAAATTATTATTCTGTGTGCTACCATCTATGATATAATATATGATGATAGAATCCATGCAAGAATCCTTGGTATCCAGTGATGAAAACTAGAAACCATGGTGGACAGAAGCACCTTTGTTCCAGGCTTCTGACCTGCAATATCCTCTCATGCCTAATGTATCTTCTATTATTGCATTCTGCTGACATGTTCACCATATCCATATCTTCATTCTCTTCACAGCTGTATTATCAAGTGTTGAACTTTGGCATGATAGTTTCGTCCGCTCTCATGATATGGAAAGGGCTGATGGTCGTCACGGGCAGTGAGAGTCCAATTGTGGTGGTACTGAGGTATGCTTCCCCGCTCACTCTGCTGCTGTGTGTTCATCTGTGCTTTCAGTGGTAGTATGGAGCCAGCGTTCTTCCGTGGAGATCTCCTTTTCCTCACCAATTACAAAGAGGAGCCAATCCGCGTTGGAGAAATCGTTGTATTCAAAGTGGAAGGTCGAGAGATTCCGATTGTTCACCGAGTGCTCAAGGTCCATGAAAAGTCAGTTTGCTTTGCTTTTATTTTGCTTTTCATTCTGGGTTCTCTTTTGCTTCTTAGAGAGGATGGCTCCGTGAAGTTCCTCACGAAGGGGGATAATAACCAGGTCGATGACCGGGGCTTGTATGCCGCTGGACAGCACTGGCTGCAGAAGAAGGATGTTGTTGGTCGAGCCAGGGGGTCAGTTTATTAACCAATTGGAATCATTGATTTGTAGTAATATTCTTCTTCTTTTCAGATATGTGCCCTATGTTGGAACAGTAACCATATTAATGAATGATTATCCAAAATTCAAGGTTAGTTTATTAATAATATATTCACTTGACTGAATTTTATGCATTTTTTTTTTTTTTTTCCAGTATTTGATATTGGCATCTTTAGGAATATTCGTCCTTATTCATAGAGAATAACCCTTTCTACATCAAAATTAAAATAAGAAATGATATTTCTGAATGGAATTCATTCACATGTGCGTGTGCATTATTATTTTTTCTTTCTCATGTTGTGTTTGATATAAGAATATAAATGATAAAAATGCCATTATTTCCTAAAACAGATTTAATGTGTTTCATGAATTATTTGTGTTTAAATCTTGATCTTTTATTTTCATCGGATGTATGTTTTTTCTCCTGCGTTGGTATGGTGGCTGAATGTTTCTCCTTTTAATTATTCTCTTCTTTTTTTTTCTCTTCTGAATGTTGGCTTCCTTTTTGGAGGCTCAGAGTGGCCAATAAACATTTATATTGTCTCTGCGTTATTCGTTCATCAGTTATTTTATTCTTATCTTACGAGCCCATAATTAATTTGTTTTGAAGATTTTGTCAGTAGTTGATTAACCCCATATAGCCATAATGTGTGGGGATTAATTATCAATATAGTCTAGAAACGAAATAAGATGTTGATTAGGTTTTTCACAATCTCATCTCTATTTTGTATCTTTGGTTGATTATGTAAATGATAAACATGTCCATGTTATATTTTGATACAATATTGAAAATTCTGACTTTCGAAAATAATGCTTTGCGGCGAAGAGTTGTGAATTGGTGAATTGTAAGAATGATTCCCGGTATCATAACGTACTATGAAGGCTCATTTGGTAATCATAACGCATTACTCTGAATTCGTACTATTGTTTAAATTCACATAAACCATTATTAATTCCATATAATTTTGTTTTTCTCTAAATTGTAATAAATGTAATAATTTTATTATGTTTTGAGCCATTTGCACTTAATCAAGCCGCGTACGAAACTAAATCTCAATGCTGAGTGCTGTACGACGTCAATATGCAGTCGTAGTTTCGATACATCTCAATAGAATCAACGTTCGCCCCTCACTATTTTTCCTTTCAATTATTTGGCAAGGGACTAAATGCCGTGACACTCATCTCTTGAAGCGTCTGAAATTGACGGTTGGTTGGTTATATACTGTCTAGAAGACTGCATATGTATTCCATGTAACCAGAGCCCACTGATAAGACTCCTGTGGTGGTTGAGTAATCATTATCATGTAATGAGTGTTCAGCAATCAGTGTACTCACAGTAATCAGTAATAGCTCCCCAAGCCGTAGCGAGGTGTGTGAGAACTACTCCGCTACCCTTGGGGAGCTATCACAGTAACTACTGTACTGTACTCGGAGTACTGTAGTACAGTACTGAGTGAGTGAGTACGGTACAGTGTGTACATAGCTGACTGGCTGACATACTACAGTGAGCCACTGAAAGAGGTACATAGACCTTGCCCGATTTAACTGTGCTGACGGTACGTAGTCTTCAGGCCAGTCATTGTAGTACACACTACGCACTCAGACACACTGACTATGATTCACTGACTGATAGTCTGTCATTCTGTGAGTGTAGTACTATAAAAGTTAATACTTGTCCTGTGAATCATGACCCGCTTGCTACACAGGGAGCATTTCCAGAGCACTTTCAGACAGGGATGTGATTGTTTTGTCTTGGTTGGCCACGAAGGTGATCAGTTTTTGTGGACTCGAAACAGATCACCTTCGCGAATTTTTTTTTTTGCGAAATTTTGCATTTTCACACTTTTGCGTGAATTATATGTGTCACAAGGGACCCTAAAGCGCAGGTTTGTGCATCATGTGAACCTGCTTCCAAAAAAGAACCCATTGACACCAAATTTGCCCAGATTAGAGACATTGAGTGAATCAGCAGCACCTTGCGGTTGCGCTGACCAGTGACTCCATCGTTTACCGTGATTTACACCTTCATCGGGAATGCGGAGCTTCTTGTAAACTGGATTACTTATGTATTTTCTATCAATGGCTACCGAACATTCGCCCATCAAGCACCCATCCTTTGGAACCGATTACCTTCCAACCTACAGAACAAGCAATCGCTTGATGCTTTTAAAGCCCAACTTAAGACTTACTATTTTAACATTGCATTTTCTAGTATTTAATGATTTTCCTTTTTATCTCTGTTTGTACAGCGCATTTGAATGTTCTTTGATATTGCTGAAAATGCGTTTTAAATGTAATAAATGAAATGAAATGAAATGAAATGAATTGCATAAATCCGAAGTTTTACAATATAACAATCCTCTTGTTTACAATATCATGAATATGCATGGAGTGCAGGTGTATTCAGGGTCAGGCTGACATCATACATGCTCTCAGCCTCTATCTTACCCCACTGCTGTTGTAACCAAGTCTATACTGTAATAGCATTTTGAAAGCTTCAGAGGAGTTTCATGCAACCGAAGCCCACTGGCCTGGTAAGACACCTGTGATTATGTGAGTGAATTATGGGCTATGGGGATTCATGAAGACACAATTCTGCTGGGGGCCTAAGCAAATTCCTCAGACGGACGCAAACCATCTCCACAGTGCAGGGAATCCTTCTCAATGGAGATGTATGTGTATGGCACAGATAATGTAGCCAGAGCTTGACAATATAGCGGCCAAATATGATGAATTCACTTTCTTTCCACATTCACCATGTTCTCAAACACCTAAAAGGGAGAGGAAATTATTTGGGTTAACATATTTGGTAACAGAGGCTTCTTTGTCTCAGGATTGTATAGCTAGATCATGGAATCGAAACGGATTGACCTCTTGTGTTATAGTGTCCTCACCTCACAGCTGGTAAGCAAATACTTAGGGTAGATCAAAGTATAACAGACTACATTTGTATGTAGAGTGCTTAATTAGAAGAGTAAAAACTGTCTGAAAGGTGAACAAACTGCAAAAATTTGGCTCCTTCCATATTTCAGATATCTCGATGATCATTATAGTATGATGAAATTTTGTTTTCAGGATTGATATTTCTTGGAAACCATGGCAAGTGAACTAGAAGATGTCTTCTCCTTTGCAAACGTTCTCCTCGACGACTGTGACTCTGAGCAAGTGAAGGACGACTTAAATGCTGAAGAAATATTGCCAGCGGAGTGGGTCGAATTGGAAGCAGAGAATGTTTTGGTTGAAGGTGAGGAGGATATTTCCGATGACACAGAGGAGGAGCGCTCTCTTCCCCTCACAATCGTTTCCCTCGACCCAACGTCTTTTGCTGACGCCAAAGCCCAGGAAATGATGCGGAAAAACGAGCGTCGCATGGAACACGTGCTGCGAACACAGAAGAAGAAGAAGAAGATGAAGCAAATCATTGTGCAGACGCAGCGCACCAAAGATCCACCCACGTCCGTCAAGAAGCGAGTTGAAGAGAAAATTGTGAAGAAATTAGCCAAACAGCCTGCGGTGAAAAAGAAGACTTCTGGCTCCAAAGGAACGCACCAACTTCAGTACACTGAGTTCAAGTGTTTTGAGTGCAATTGCAGTTGCGTGGATGAGGATGGCTTAGTTTCACATTGGAAAAGCAAACACTTTGTGCCTGATGCGAACGGAACAGCCGTTCAGTGCGCGCAGTGTGATTGCAAGTATGCGTTGACGGCACAGAGATTCAGAAGATTCACTGACGTTCAGTCTTGCATCTCCTTCTATTTCAACCACCGCGTCAAGAAGCACGCGTTCCAGGTGCCGCCTTTCGTTAAATCTTTCCAATGCGATTTCCCGCACTGTACGTTTGTGGCGTACTCCGTTTACTTGATCAAGCGACACACGGAGAGTGGACGCCATTGTGTGCGTCAGTTCAAGGGGCCGGACAACAACAAACCCATTCTCGACCACTTAGCGCAATATGGCAGCGGGAATAAGTATTCTTTGATTTTCAAGCAGTTCAAGTGTTTTGTTTGCGGCGGACAGACTGAGTATGGAAGCCGTGAGGCGTTATGGCGCCACTGGAGAGAGAAGCATGTCAAAGGGAGAAAGGGCGAAGGCGTTATTGCGTGCGCCTCTTGCGATGTCACCTACAGAATACCGCAACCCCGCCTGACAAGGCTGACGCACATCATGACGTGCATGGCGTACTACTTCAGTCATTGCGTGAAGAAACACAACCTGGAGGTTCCTCCGTACATCGTGCCTCTGAGGTGCAGTCACCAGGGCTGCTCATACGTTACTTACACGAAGCAACTTCTTCAGCGGCACTTACAAGAAGTTAAGCATGTAGCCATGAAGAAGGAAGCTCCAATTCTTTTTACAGAGTATTGCTGCTTCCTCTGTGCTGGAGAAGATGGGGAAGATTTGGGGCCTTTTGAAGATGTGCGCTCGTATGCGGAACACTGGCGCTCACTGCACTTCACGAAAGGCAGTCATCAGAGTATCATATCATGCAGCGATTGTGCTGAAACGTTTAGCGTACCATTCAACGTGAATGATCTGGAAGTGGTTTCAATTGTGAGTAGATTGTGCTCGCATCGCATTGAGACGCACGCCATGCAGCCAGCGCCCTATATCAACGCCATCTCATACCGTTCTACCATGCCGCTCCACAAAACGAATTCTGCTGAAAGGAAAAACAGAGTTGATTTCAACGAGGAGAAGTCAGTGAGCACTACTACTTCTGCTCCAATGAGTCTGCTCACCTTCCTGCAGCTCAAATGCTTTGAGTGCAATGACAATGTTGTCCATGCTAATCCTGAAGCATACACTGACCACTGGCGCCAGTCGCACTTCACCGTGGCCGACGGTCAAGCGTGTGTGCAATGCAAACATTGCGAATACAGCATCGGACTCAACGTCAATCTCCTTCACAAGAACCACGATATCGGGCGGTGCATCGCGTCGTATTTGACTCACTGCGTGCACAAGCATTCCTCTGTGTGTCCTGATTACATCCAGCAACTGGAATGTCCAGAAGAAGGCTGCAAATTCCGTGCTTTGACCATGAAACTGATGCAGTCACACGTACGGCATACGTCTCACCACAAACTGAAGAGATGCCTGCAAAAGAAGATTGATCCTTACTGTGAACTCTCTTTGAAGGAGATGCGATGCTTTCTCTGTGACGATGGCGTTGTATTTGACAACAGAGATGAGTATGATGCTCATCTGCTGACTGTGCATTCGGTTGAGCAAGATGACAAGCCAGTCTTGTTCTGTCGTCACTGTGACGCTTCCTTCCCATCCACTCTCAGCTCTGCCATCACCGCTCTGTTTGGCCACATGGTAAACAGGCATTCGTTTCCCGTGCCCTGGTACATAGAGGAATTCAAGTGCGATGAGACCGGTTGTGACTTTGTGGCATATTCTTCGTTGGCGTTGCAGAAGCATTTGAAGGCCCAGAAACACACTTATTCGGCACCAAACCTCTTCCAGTCGTACTTGAACTTTCACGAGTACCGTTGCTTCCTATGCGCTGATTCCTCAGAGCTGTATGAGAATAAGAAAGTGTTTGAGCAGCATTTGAACTCAGAGCACGTGATGTGCCTGGACGAACCCTCCCTTGTCTGTCCCCAGTGTCGGCATATCTTCAAACTGCATCTGAGTAACGGAGCTGATTACGGCAAAACTCTGTCCATCAAGAAGTACGACCCATCACGATCCCTGTGCATTCTCCTCAACCACATGGCCACCAAGCACGATTACGCTATCCCTTCGTTTGTCTTGTCATTCAAGTGTGACCATCCCGGCTGCGCATTCACCACCGTGAGGAAATGCACGTTTGATCGACATGTCAAGTCTCACGTCATCGATAAGCAGTGTTATCAGTGCGGACTCTTTTTCAGTGAAACCCGGATTGATAAACATGCTGAGAAATGCGGAAGTCTCCCAGACGAGAGCACAGCATCTTCCGACGCCTTTACCTGTTTCCAGTGTGGAATCTCATTCCCTCGTAAAGTCTTCCTAAACAAACACATGCTTGATGCCCACAGTGTGCAGCAGACGCCAGCCCACAAGAAGAACGCCAACGTGGTCTTCCAGTGCGAAATCTGCTCAAAAGTTCTCACAGAGCGTCGTTCAATAAAACGACACATGTTGAACGTGCATCCAGCTGCCACTGAGAAATTCAACAAAATCATCCTGAACCAAGAAGAACCGGATGAGCCCCCAAAACTGTATGAATGCACATTGTGCTCGTCTCAAATCAGTCTGGTGAAGCAGCACTTTGCTCAGCACCACGCGATGCAGTACGAGGAGCATCACAGCCACTTGGTCAGAGAGGTTCCGTTGCCCGTCTTTGAGTGTGAAATTGTGGACTACGTTTCGTCCACTCCTTTTGACCCGAGCCTCATGGACGAAGGAAGCGCCGAGCGCCTGGCGTTCCCCTCGGCAGGGGGCGCTCCTGATTCCATCTCTGATGTACTCGACTGCAGCATGCGTCTCTCCGGGTTGACGCCCGGTGATATGAGTCACATGATGCCGCCAAACTTTGGCTCTGATGCAGCGATGAAGAGCGTGGCCGGCAGCGCTGTTCCGTCACCCGTCATGTCATTCGCTGTGTCGCGTGTGGCACCTCAGGAAGAAGATGAAATGGCAGTTAGCAACCCTTGGGTACACTTCAATAAAACTTGATTGCAATTCGTCTTATGGCTACATTGTGAAAATGAAAATTATGTATTATGGGTTTTGTTTTCTGTGATGAATTGTGATCAAATGAATAATCAAATATGCTCAATTTTATCGGAACTCCCTTTGAATAGTGCTATGATTTGATCATCGTTCCCTCGATTTTATCTACTTAAATTTGTGGGAATTTGAATGGTTTTTTTTGGATAATTTTTTTTTTCTCTCTCTCCTTGAAAATTGTTGGTTGTATCTAATTCGATATGGTTATAAGTTTATCAAAAACTTTTGAATGTGCATTGAGTTTATTATACACATGAGAAAGTTTTACTTCACTTTTTGCGATTCAAGTTTATTTTGTTTCCATTTTTTTGCAATAAAATTCAAAAAGATTATGCATATAATCAGATTTCATGAATTTAAATAAAATAAAATTATACAAAATTATTCTTTGATTGACTTATATAAATTTGCTAGACTTTTTATTTATGCTTATATTTTTCTTCCATAACTATGGTTTTACTGCGTTGAGTTTAACATGTACGCTTTTGTGTACCTCATCAGCTACATGTACTTGTGGCTTATAGCTACCTAGGGATAATGGTGCAAAATACAACAAGACAATACAAGAAAAACTTTTGGAATTCTTATTTTCTTGATATCTTTAATATCTTTAAAATTGACCGTTATTTAATCCATATTAAATTTCTCGGTATATATATGTATGTGGTGGTTGTTGAAATCTTTTACAATCAAGTCCCATAATTCAATCATTCATGCAACATATGTATTATTCAAATTATTGTTTTATCTTTAATAAATCTTTATTCAACAAAAGAAATACTGTCTTGTTTATTAGTGTTAATCGCATAACTATATTTCTTCTCTTTTTCTTACTAAGTAACTGTGCATTGTTTAAAACTACTAGTACTGGTATGTGATCTAGCTACTATAGTACTGCTACGTGTAGGCGCATCAGTAGCTACTATCTACATGTACTGATGCACATCCAAGTACAATACTGAAGTAGGTGCGCATGTGGAAATACAGTGAAATGCACAGAATATAGCACCGTGAGTTGGCAGGTCTGCTATAGGTATGTTGTTATCTGTGGTGAAATGCGGGAAAGGACGTTATGAACATATGTAAGAATATAATACCGGTATGACGCGTCTCCTGGTGAATTTATGTTACAGAGTAACGACAAAGGAACGCTCATCACAATAAATGCATAATGTTATACCGATTTAGAACAGGGATATTTTTAGATTTGCTAGCTTTTTTGTCACTTTGATACTGCTTGGTGTTGTTTCATCACAACAAATACTGTAAGCTAAATTTAAATACAAATAACTTAATGACAATGGAAACAAATGGCGGATATTTCCATTCAAAAGAATCCACTTATTATCATAACGCACTCAATGTTTTCGTTTAAACGGATATGTTATCACCTGTCAGCAGATTGTTTCCCTCTCGGCTGAATCGACGATCTTTTCTTCGCTTTTGATTGAATTACTTTCGTTCAAGTACATCGCACAAATGTACAGATGCCAATTTCTTTAGCCATTTTCCGCCTGGAATTGGCGAATGAGAGTGAGGCACTTCTCAACTTCAGCTACGCAGGTTTGTTGAGTTGAATTATTTTCTCTTCGATCGTAGCTACGCTCTAACACTGTTAGTGTTACTGTAACCAACACTTACACTGTAATCAGTGACAGTCATCGGAGACTGAGCCAATGAGTGACCGGCCAGCAGGTGGCACCATTTGCTAGAACTAGAAGTCAGTGTTTACTGCCTTTGACATTCGCTAATTGTATTTTTTCATACTTACTAATACTATAACTTCACTCAGTCTATAGCCATAATAATAGGTGCTGAATAATTTTGTATATTCATTACGATTATCATATTTATTTCAATTATCCTTGAATAATTGGCCATAAATATTAATTAATACAAGCTCATATTAGTCATATGATATTTCTTTGTAAGGATCTCTCATTTCTAATCCCTAAATCATTTCCAGCGCCTGAATTCTCCGTTGGTAATTGCACCTCGTACGCTCAGGCTGCTTCCTGCTCACCTGTGACAAAAATTCATCTCTCTAATTGCAAAGGAAGGCGTGAATATCAAACATTTACTATTGAAACATATGTGAAAGGTGAGTTCCCTTCAAACCATTTCTTCTTCACTCTGTTTTCTCGTTGTAGGCATGGCAGAGGAAGCGGCCGGCTTGGATGTGGATGCTGCCTCCACCGCAAGCAGCGCCTCTAATGACAGAAGCAAATTGAAGGACCTCAAAGCAAAACGCAAGAGTCCTACGTTTGATGGGCAGACCAGCTCGAGACCTGGCAGTGCACGGTCTCGTAATAGGGATAACCAGCACTCAATTTGGTTCTACTCTGGAAACCCGGCGGTTGAAAGAACAGAGGGAATTCTGCACTTATACAAAGACAAGTGAATATTTCCTTCAGCTCATCAAGTTAGATTATATTCCCACTACGTTGATAGCAAACTGACCTCTCTTGATGAAGATGGACCTCGCAGTGAAATGATCTGCATCCTCAAAGTTCCAGCATCCATAATGTCTCAGGATCTCATCCAATTTCTGGCCCCTGTTCAGTAAGTCTCCATTTGCCGGTATTTGTCTTGTTTAAAATTGCATGCTTTTTATTTTGCAGATCCGGATTAGAAATTATTCGTATTATCCGTGACTCTACTCCTAGTCAGTACATGGTCTTACTGAAATTTGTCAACCAAGTTTGTGATATTTCTTTCAATTCATTTGTTTGTAAATTATTCATTTATAGGTTGCAGCTGATGAGTTTTATAAAAACTTCAACAACAAGTCATTCAATTCGATTGAGGAGGACATTTGCTATTTGGTGTATGTCGCTCGCCTTGAAACTCTGTCATCGTCAGAGGTAATTAGTGTCATGAAACCCTCTCAATCAGTCACGCATGTTCAACAATCAGGGAGCGGCTCTTCCAATCTCTGGCGCCACAGAATTACCCGTTTGCACAGTGTGCTTAGAAAGCATGGTGAGTGAATTACGTGCAGCGTGTATGCCATAACGTTTGAATGCTTCTTAGGATGAATCTGTTGAGGGTATCCTCACCATCCTCTGTAACCACTCCTTCCACTGCTCATGCTTAGCCAAGTGGGGAGACACTACCTGTCCGATCTGTCGTTATATTCAGACACCAGAGAACGTCACTGATAACTGTTGTTTTCAGTGCACTTCACAGGAGGTAATTGGTCAGCTCCTTTTCTGTCATGCTTGTGTTTTTTAAACACTTTGTACGAATCGCTTTCAATCAGGAATTGTGGATCTGTTTGATTTGCGGTCATGTTGGCTGCGGTCGATATAACGAAGGACATGCTCACAAGTCAGTACCTCTATTTTATGATAATTTTTCTATTAATTTTATTTAAATCCAGGCATTTCCAGGAGACAAATCACACGTATGCTCTGAGACTTGGGCAGAACTCTGTTTGGGATTATGCCGGAGATAATTACGTGCACCGATTAGTGGCGAATAAAACTGACGGCAAAATGGTTGAATTGGTGGATGAGGCAGGGAACCAGATTCAGGAAGAGAAGTTGGACTCCATGGAGTTAGAGGTACTGACTGCATACTCTTCTTATGCTACTTTGCTGATTTCCAAGAAACTTGTTGAGAATGTTATGGAAATCCTTTCCCTCGACACAGATAACATTCTTATCACAATGGTTCTGTTTATGTAATGACCTTCTTGAACTCCTCTTAACTTGTGATTGACTTGTTCGACAGCCTCTTCCTCTCATGGAGATATTTTTAGTTTCTGAAAAATGAAGATATGAATTTCTGCACAGAAAAAATGGAGAGCACTTTTTATCAGTTTTAATTTCTTTTCAGTATACCTACTTGCTAACGACTCAATTAGAATCGCAACGCAATTTTTTCTTGGACGAAATCAAAATGTTGGAACTGAAAAAACAGAAGGAGGCAAGAAAAGAAAAAAACTAGACTTTGAAAACAATTCAACATTTTTTTTTTTTTTTTTTAACATAGGTTGAAGAGAAGGAATGTGCATTAAAGAAGGCCTGTGACGAAAGGACTCATTTCAGAGAGGAATTAGACCGGCTGATGGCTGAGAAAAAAGTATTGGAGAAAAAAAACAACCAGGTTTGTGTGCTGGCTTGGCTTTGAAATAAATGACCGATTGACCATCATTCCAGTTGGACGGACGCTTGACCAAAGTTCTGAAGGATTACGGAGATGAACTGGAGCTAAATCGCTCTCTGCAAGGCAACCAGGTGCAATATCAGGACGAAATTCATAAATTGAAAAAGGTTTGCTGGATAAAAAATTTAAATTGTTCTATTAAAATGAATTATATTTTCATAGATGAATAAGCAGGTCCTTGTTGAGAAAGCTGACTTGGAGGAGCAGATTCGTGATTTGATCGGACATTTTGAGGCTCAAACGAGGCTCAAGGAGTCGCCAGGAGTCAGTCAGCAGGAACTGCAGGACAGTCACATCGTTGTGTCTCCTAGCACAACTGCCACGAACGACCGTAAACGACATCGGAAGAAACCGGCCAAGTGACAGCATTTGCATACAGGTGGCGCCAGTATTTTCTTGCATTTCTTTATTTATGTTTTCTTTATATTATTTCTTGTGTATTAATGAGTTTTTTAATAAAAGATTTTTTGTTCTTCATATTTTGGGCTTTGTTATCTGATGTCAGTTATACTCATTGTATACTTAGAGGCAGGACAAGAATTCCTGACAGGTCACCCATTACCCAATTGGCATATTCCCAAGACAGACACTCTGTGGATATTCCATGAGCAGTCAAGAGTTTGTTCTTTAAAAGTATGAATCAGTCCAGGTGATTGTCTTTCGAGTAAGCCAATTGTGTTCCATATAAGGAGTGCTTGTACTATAACCACGCCCCTTTGTGGGTCACCTGATCATGTATCAGATCCTGATTGGCTGGAGACATCTTATGATACATGCAGATGCTAGGGCTTGTTGATGAAGAAATATTCCCAAAATAGAATTTCAGAATACATAGTATATGATTTAAATATAATTATTGCTCTGGCAGCCTCATACTAATCAATATTGTAGGTTGATCTGTCCTCATGGCAACAGGAGGGGCGAGAGGGAGGGATATTACTAGAACTTTGTGAAGCCTCTTACTCTCTCCCACATTATTTCTATAGGTGAACTCATGTATTACCTTTACGGGGAGAAACTATATATGCAGTGATATAGGTGGAATTAGAGGATTTTCCATCTAGTTTGACTCATTCACGCCCAGCAGCGATTGTCCCTTAAAGCATTTGTGGCTGTAAGTGTTAAAGGTGCATTCGTTCTGTGTGCTATGTAGGTCACTTGTACTACTATAAATGAATTTATGCTGACGCTGCTGTATGCTTGCTCTGCACTTTAATAGTTGCAGGGACTGAGTGAGCACTGTGAATGCTGCTAAAAATACTTTGGTACTAGTGGGCGTGTATGGGGGAATTCATTAATTATTCTCCTTTGAAAAAGGTGGGGTGAGCGTTTATTTAGGAGTGTGCTTTTAACCAAGACAATACGGTAACTCTACTTCTTTGTAGGCCATGAAATGTTGCAAAATAGATATTTCAAACAAGCTTGACAACCTCATGCCTTTCATTTTCAAAAATCAGTTTGCATGTCTAGACAATTGCAAAATCCCGGTAACCTTCATTTTGAGTATTCACGTGGGCAGTAGACAATAGTGGCTGCCGAAATGGACATGAGACACCCCTAAAAAATTTACACGAAAGCATTGAGACATTGCTGAAAAGTTCCCTATGAGGCGGTTAACAGCGCTTCAAAGAGAGCTATCCAGAAGCCTTCTGGATCGAGGAGTGAAACCTGGAATCATTGCTTGCCAGATGGGGTGTTTGGCCTCAAAATTTCGTCGCCTACGCCAGCGCGTGGCTGAAAGCGGTTCCACCACCAACGACTTTGTACTGGATGATTAAGAGTGACAACAGAGCGATAGGATCTCCAAATCCAGCAAGCGCACATCCAGGACAGGTTCAAAACAGCAACTTCAACGGCACATGGAACAAGAGGGACTCACAACCGACACCTCTCTGCAAGAACAGTCCGACGCCAGCTTCAGGAACAGAGATTGAGGTCTCGGATCCCTTACAGATCCCCAATCCTGAATGCAGAGAGGAGTTATCGTCGTCTCCAGTAGACGCGGTTACGCAAGAAGTCTCCCCTTCACAGACGAGAGCTGGATTTGCATGGATAGGTCAGACAGGAGACAGCTCGTGTGCAGAAGTAAGAGAGAACGGTTCCAGGATTGCTGCATCCAGGAGCAGGATAGATGGGTGAAGTCAGAATCATGGAGTGGAGAGGAATTTCTTACAACTCCAAGACTCCCCTCACGTTTAACCCTTTATCCTTCTAGGAAGGAAATCAATCAGTTGAAACAGCTTTGTTTTTGCTGAAGTTTTGTAACGTTTGCACAAACGAGCCACATTCAAAACTTCGTAAAATGGAGTCTTTAAAATACATACAAAATAAACTGTCTTGTTATAATTGAGGCGTGCGTTTCTTTTGCCTCTAAGTATAGATATGAAGTACACTTGTCGATCATCCACTTTATTTGGGAAAATATGTAATTAATCACCTCCTAAGTTTTTATCTTGTAAGGTGCGTTTTATAAATATGAATAAAGCGATTATCAAGATTGTTATCATAGATTGAAGAACTACTCGACTAATTTTCCGAAAACCTACCTCAGTTTAGTGGATTCAGCCGCATATCGATCCGTGTGAAATCACAATGTTTTAGTGCTGTATTATCTCAATCATACAGCATAATAGTTAATAGTAACAGATCGAATACTACACACATATTTTGTCAACTCCATTATGATGTTATGCATGCACACTCACTCTTTGCGGCAAGGTTGGTGGGTCTTTCTTTTTTTTTTCATTTTAATCTAACCATATTTATGGATTGTCGTCTACTAGTACAGTAGCCCCAAAAATTGTGCCTACTAACTTCGGAGAAGTCAGTGACACATGATATTTCATTGGTGTTAGCAGACCAATCCTCACTATACGTTCATTGGAATGGTGCGCATCCCCCAGATAGAGACGGTTACACGTTAAAATTGACGAAACATACTGATTACGCTCATCCTATATACCCAAAGAGTGTCTAAGAAATTCGTATTTTATTAAATGTGTTGTTTAGATATATAATCATAACCTTAAAATGTTTCTAAAATAATGATTATGTATTTTTGTTAAGTAAAATTACATAAAATGTGATATAATTATTTAATAATTGCCACATATATTGGAGTTTTTTTAGTTACATTATGATTTCCTGTACGAGCAGATGTCTGTCGCTTTCTTCCAGTTTCATAACGCACTCTTTATCGCTTGTTCTCATACCCCTTAGTCACGTGCCCTTACCTCTACACACAATGCCGTCTGAATGAGAATTATTCCATGGACATTGTACTTGATGATGATGTCACCGCGTAAGTAATTAAACGGTGCCGAACCTTTTTTTTTTTTAGTGGAATGTAGGCCTACCGCATAGATTAGTCTTTTTAACCCCATAAAATCCCTGAATACAATGACACAAAGGGTCTAACTACTGGTAATTTACTAATCGTTCATTATTTGAGAAATCCTGCATTGTTTACAACAAATAGTATGTGCATATACCAACCAGCCCATCTGGCTATCACCCAGCATTAACCATGTAGCTGTGGGGTGCGCAGTTTTCAAACGTTAGCTCGCACAGTTTGACCACCCCCCTCACAATCGACCTATCGGCACACATTTTTATTGATAAAAATTAATTACAACTACATGTCAAGTTAATGGAATGTTTGATATACAGTAGTGTCACCTGTCGTTTGGATGTGGTTTCACTGAAGTTTGACCGCTCATTGTAGAGAAAATGCATTTTCTTGTATGTAAAGAGCGGCAGGAAGGTGAATTGAGCGGGTGAGACGTGAATTTTAGTTAGTGGAGGTTTGTTGCAATGCAATCCATCGCCTGGGATGATCGAATGCAAATTACGCAAAAGAATGCCTTCGAAGGAAGCAATTGACCAATCAAATTATACAAAAACCTAAAAAAAAAAAAAAAAGCCCAGGCCATTTAGAGTCTAGCACAAGAACGTTGGAAGATTTTTAACTTGAAAAATAACAATATTATGAGAAATAAGAGACTTTGGTGGTACCAATTGAACATGACTTGTGACATACACACATGTTTCGAGGTGTTCGCATCCTGACGTACAGGGACACTTAATAGTTTATTGTATGCCGCGTTAATTTTTTATTTCTCTATCCATCTTCCTCAAACATATAAGTCAAATAATATGTATATTGATTCAAGAAACGCAGTGACCCGAAGAAAATAACACTAAAAATCGATGCTGAGCCTTGTAGGACCATGGAATGGTGTTTTTTTTTCTTTTTTTTTTTTTTCTTTTTTGTTTCGTAAATGTCACAATATCACAACATTACAATATATTATTATTATTATTATTATTATTATTATTATTATTATTATTATTATTATTATTATTATTATTATTATTATTATTATTATTATTATTATTATTATTATTATTATTATTATTATTATTATTATTATTATTATTATTATTATTATTATTATTATTATTATTATTATTATTATTATTATTATTATTATTATTATTATTATTATTATTATTATTATTATTATTATTATTATTATGTTAATTGGGCGATTTCTCAATTGTCTGTGTGCTTTTCAGAAGGTGAATTAAAGCCGCCAAATATGTACAATAATTATAGTTATGTACACCCGCTCAATTTACTGTCTCACCGGTCTTTACAGACAAGGAAATTGCTAGATGGGCACAAGGCCGTGGTTGATCCCACCGGGACTTCAAAACATAAACAGAATTCTGAGACTAACAACAATGACAACAACAACCTACCTGTTTGGCTCAATGATAGAGCGTTTGACTTTCAATCCACAGGTATTGGGTTCGTTTTTCTTGGGTGATTAGCTACCAACGTACAGTCTCTGGACTTATATACATCTATAACCAATGAGTTAAGTTTTCGTGGTTCATGGGCATTGCTTTGTGCACTTTGGTGGATATTGCACTATGCCAAAATAAATTATTTATGTATTTACATATGTTCATTGGTTGGATCGTTGCTAATAATTGTTCATTGTTGTCGGCTGATTCCACCAACCGAAAGTTCAAACGGATATTTCCAGACAGCAAAATCACAGTCGATTATCATTGCGGAAGAACACAATCAACCCGCTATTGATCAAGAAGCGATGATGAACGTGAAGAAATTGGCAAAATCCAACTACTTTGGGATTGCTATAGATGCTCGCAGTGAAAAAGATGATAACTGCCTGTCAATCTTAATTCGAAACATGATGACTCGAACCTGTAAGTTATCACCAAGCACCTCATTTATGGACATGCCAGCCATCGTGAAATAGAACCAACGTATCAGTTCATTGATGACGTGCTTTAGGATCATAAGATAATCACTGCATAAGATCGGCACTGTGACCAGGATCATTGTCCTAGTCAGAGTGTCGGCTATCACGCAAAAACGTTAACTAGGGATGTTGAATATTATAAAAATTACTGTCACGTTTTGCCCGAATGGTTGGTATTTTTTTTTTTTGTGGAATTGTGGCTGCCAGCCCAAGGACTATGTGGCCCCTCCAACCACTTACCAAAAGTCGTATGGATGCTGGTTATTTTTGGCGGATTATTTGCGTGAAAATCGTAAGGCAACCCACTTGACTAAAAGGAAATTAGTGAGGTCTCGTCATGGCACTCCTGGGCCAAACGCCCTATGGCTAATCTATGGGCTCTTGAATATGTGTTTATTTTCTAAATTTGTGTTCCAGTAAGCTTGTACAAAACTAAACACTTAAATTAGTACTTACAAGTTACAACTACATGTGTTTTCATGGTCATTCCTATTGCATTTATACCGCCGTGTTTGTATCGCGTGGTCTCCTCCTTTGTATGGCGTCCAGTTTCGCATTCAGCCAGTCAGCGGTGCGGTCGAGCATCCTTTCACAGAGAATTCAATGCCGATTCTTCTCGAGCTCATTTGGCCTGCTGCGATGTTGTCGTGGCAATGTCACTGAAAAGACATTTCAAGGTCACTCCGCCATAACGAGACCTCTTTGTGCTGCCATTCTCAATGATACAAAAAAGCATGAAGATCGCAGAAGGGCGAAAGACATTGACAAAGCCGACAAAGCCAAATGATCATATTTGCACTCGAGTTTATTCGAATCTGAGGTCATGCACTCTTCCTTCAAAACAATTAGAGGCGTACGTTGTATTACCACTAAAATGCCGTATTAAGTATGTCGGCGTATGAAAGACATATATTATTATTAACTGCCTAATTAATCGTAAAACCGACAGAAAGTATAGGCCCAAAACGAGTATGTCGGTGAATAGAATGAAAAAATCCTGACGTCATTTCACCCGCCACGCAGCCATTCAGGTTATTTGTTTCCATTTGGGAATTCCATTTTATATGGTAAACGACGTCATTCTTGCAGTTGCATGTCTCCACACACGCGTGCATATAATGGTAGCCGTAACGTCGCACTGTGTGTATCCGTCACATTGATCGAATGTTCCTTTTGCTCAGTTATATATATTTCATGAAGTTAATCGTGTTGAAGGGCGGTATTAATTCAGCTATATGTAAATCAGAAATATAATTATGCGTTACACGAATTAAACAAGTGTGTCGCGCGCCTGTGACGTGAATCTCCTTGTGTGTCTATCATCAATATCGTTATTGACACGCATAGAGTACGTAGCACAAGTGATAATGGTGTAGTATGCATGCATATATGTTAAGCATAATTAATTGCACGTGTCTCTTTGGCTGCACATATCGACATACATATGCACTCTTACATGTGTATTCATTTCCAAAAACCTGCATTGAACAAGCTCTATTGCTTTTTTTTTTCATACGAGGTGATGCTTTTGTCGCTTGCACCTAGATTGGGTGAGCTACACGTACACGATCTGATACGCGTGGACAACTGACCTGCAGCCTGTTCTGGTTTATTGGGGTAATGCTCTCATTATTAACTATTTTTGTTCGGCTCAAGTGTATAATTTATTAATTTTATCACAGAATGTTGGTTTGTTTGTTTGTTTTGTTTTGTTTGTTGTTGCTTTTTTTTGTCTTTTTTTTTTTTTAATTCTACATATCGTCTGTCTGTGTCGAAATTGGCCCGATAGGAACTGGAATAAACGAGCGAATGGCACCAAACTACACAGGGGCGTAGACCCCTTTTCTCCCCCGTTTTTCTCCGCTTATTTCCCGTTTATTTCCCGTTTTTTTTTTTTTTTTTTTTTTTTTTTTTTT
>KB301608.1:126275-145791 GCA_000328365.1 Capitella teleta
TAGCAGCCTACATGAGGTTACGAATACGAATTGCACGCCAATTGAATGTATTTTGAATTGAATATTGATGTAGATGAATATTTCAGGACGTGCCTGTGCATGTCTTCATTAGCATTGGTCATTATAATTTAAGCCCATCACGTGATTATCGTTAGAAAGTCTAGCAGAAAGAAAGTGAAACGCGGAGAACGATGTTACTGGACGATCGAAAATATTAGAAACACATGGTACCCGAACCTATAAAAAATATAAAAAATATAAATAAATAAATAAAATAAAATAACAACAACAACAACAAAAAACAAATAAACAAACGTAACTTTACGTAATATTTGCTTTCTCAACCAAATTCGACGTTATGGTGCGAAAATTAAGTGTGCCATATAAACCTGTAATAAATGATATACTAGTATGTGAGTGAAACGTGTCAGAAGCAGGGTGCCATGGACCGATTATAATTCCTTACGTGCATGCATGTGTATTATCAGATCCGTGCGATTGAGGTTCATTTCTCCTGCATCAAGGTGTCAGCGAATTCTGGCACAGCCACTGTTCTGCAAGTGATGGCTGGTTTCTCTCTTTGTCTTCGATACATTATGTAATCCGATTACGCCGATCCCATGCAATCTATTCTCTATTTTCCGTAATTTCAATGGGCCACACGAGTGAGCATAAAAGACACCTGCTGACTCACCCGTATACCCAAAGAACAAAACTTTCTCGTCTACATGTATCTCGATTGGTCTGGGTTTAAAAAAAACAAACAAACAAAAAACAAACAAAAAAACAAAAAAAAACAAAACAATGTTCACAGACAATGCGTATACGACATCAATAGCTATAATTATCGAAAGTAGCAATATTCAAACACTTCCCAAATACAATAGCCAATTTGCCATGGTAGCATCTATAATTGCCTTCAGACAGGCAAATGCGCGTAACTCGTAAGAGCTGACAGGTAGCACCCTAATTCCCTGGCACACAGTCTCAATTAAACCGCAGAGCTGCTTTATTAACTCTTATAATAGAAGACTGGGTTTTGTGCATCGGCTCTTTGCCCAAAGCTTCCTGTGTAGCGGAGTGGGGGTTTTGCGGCTCCCATGCCATGATCAGAAGGAATGCGCATCGATCCCCGCGTGCCTTCATTTCCTTTGGAGTTTAAACAATCCTCTGCTCCCTATTTGTAGCCCACAATCCCCCCATCATTGCAAATGGGCGCAGATTTAGTTTCCAATTTCAGTGATTGCATACTTCAATTTCATCTGTCTGTAATAATACGGTTTTCACTCTGTTGATATATTCAGCGAATTCAGATCTAATTTATGGTCCGAGAAAGTCAGGTCAGAGTTCAGCAGCTGATCCCGATCTCTCTGTCACCGTCGGTGGTTTCTTTGGGCGGCTGATTAAATCCCTTTTCTTTGATGTCTCAGCGAAATGCAAATCAGGGTTTGCGATGTCTGAGAAGCGATTTTGATGAACGGACAACAGTGGCTATCAGTCTTGGACATCAGCATATAGCCTCTGCTGACCAAGGGACACGTGCCTTTGGTAACACTGCAGCGGTACTATTCTATCGCATACAGTCATATATGGGTGAACTGATTCAACAGAATACCAAGAATAATGTGCAGATAACTCGAGTGCATCCTCAAATAATTGAATAGCTGTTTACATACAGTTGGCCTACATTGATTTGGAGACTCCAGACTCTAATGTATATTACACGGTGCGTCGTGCAGATAAGGGCCTATTTCTAAGACTATTCAGCAACCAAGGAAAGTATTACACCTTTCTAGTAATCATACAACACCCTGTTATAGGC
This sequence comes from Capitella teleta, assembly GCA_000328365.1. Taxonomy (NCBI): domain Eukaryota; kingdom Metazoa; phylum Annelida; class Polychaeta; family Capitellidae; genus Capitella; species Capitella teleta. Next base: position 128,098 of record KB301608.1, read on the forward strand.
AATTCGGTTCAATGTGAGATAGAGACAGGTTGATCATATGCAAGCAAGCAATGCGGGCGAATGCAACACGATGAACTGGGTTACCCTTACAGTCAGCAACAAAAGCAAACGTAAACACCATAAAACCAGCATTCGTATATTGATTGACACGTACTGAATTCCAATGTGGGTAATGTAATGGAATTAGAAATTGTCATGATTTCATGATCAATCTGAGACTTTGCATTAAGCTGAAGAACCTTATAGAAATCATTCTGAACTTATAATAATCAGCTTTGAAAAAGTACATAGGCAGACAAAACGGATTGTCTCGGTGCAGAGAGGTATCCGTATTCGTGTTCCCTGACTTCCTCCTTCCCATATACACATACATGATTACAAGCGCAAATTTCAGCCGTGGTTTGGGGACAGGAATTGGGAGGAGAGAGGAAGAGGTGGGTTCTTTTGATAACCCGCAGGTTACACCAGAAAGGGTCTTAAACGAAGATGTTGATCTCCAAAGCGAGGGAAAATAACCCTGGAATTCCGCCTAACGCAATTGAGGGAGATGGATGTCTCCTTGACCTTAAATGGGGTTAGAGCAGATGGTCGTTGTGGCCGCCTACAGTCACTAATTTTTCCCTTAAGGCCCCAGCATTGGCCACACAGCATCCATCGCTGCTTCTGCTTGGCTGATTACATTATGATTTGCTGGTGTTTTAATTTGCGAATAGCGCAGAATCTAGCTATAACCATCTGCGGATTAGTGCTTGTGTTTAGCATATAAATTGAGGGTTTTCACCGCGTATATATAGGGACACCGAACATGACTCTGAGCTGAATTGCCCAATTACCAGAGCTCATAATGTTCTCTGATGATAAGGCAACAATAGGCTCGGTGGTGCATTGCTTAAGCTAGTCTCGTGGTCAAACAATCGCGCCATTTCCAGGCGGAATTAGTCACCGCGCGGTGGCTGCTGCCATTCCCATTCGCCGACCTTATTCAATTTGAGCGGCGAGCAACACAAGAGGAGAGTAAGAATTTAAAGGATGAGAAGTGAGGGATCGTGCGGAGGTTGTCAGCCCGTGCGATTGTTGAGGCGGAATTTCAACCTCCTCCCGCATGCATGGTTTAGCCTTAAGTCCTATCGAAAGCCAGTTTCCGCCAAATTGAATTCTGTCGGAGAATAGGGCAAAGATCCTTTTGCGGTGTGCAATTTAGATGCATCGTTCGTTCTTATTTGTCTATGCCACGTCGTGATTGTGGTACAAATCACGAAAGTGTGCCTTTCCACTTGACTGCAGTGAACAGCACACGCGGCCAGTCGGCAACGGAGTGACTTAGTGGTCGTCGCCAGGGAGCATTGCAAAGGTATTAGGCGTCTGATTTAAGGAGACAGTGTCGGGCGATCGGTATGGGCAGCCAAATACCCATTGTGGGGATGGGCATTAACTGAACATGGCCAGCAATGAGATGAGGCAGATATGGCCATGTACTTTGCTTTTTTATTTGGGGTTAAACAGGACACTGTGGCCATTAACCCATGTCGATGCACTTCGCGACTTCAAGTAAGTCCTACGCATGCGTGCCAGGCAGTAAGGAATACCATGCACCGCAAGTTATATGGGGATAGGATGAAATCCTCCACCCGATTCAGGTTATTAAGGGGTGAAATAGGGTTGATGAACAGGTAGATCCGCGTTGGAGCTCTCTCATATATGCTTAATTGGTGCCCGACACCTGATTATCATTAGCTCATTAGCTCACCTCTATAATTTCTCACATTATATGGAAATGAGAGAAGATCCTTCACTTGATTCTGTGCCATTGCATCCTTTATGATGTACAATCTCGACATTTAACTAACAGCACACGCTAGTCTGGGTCTATATATCACAAATAACATGTACATGCATGGATATTAGAGCTACCATAGAATCGATGACGCATGCTCTTATAGTGCATGGTCAGCTTTTAAGGATTATATTAGGGTTAGATTTACCCTTGGGTTATGCTATAATACCATATACTCTGTAACCTTAACTCTGCTTGTGAATTATAATATAGTTGTTCTATGACCACCAACTTGTGTACATCTCATCAACCACAAGGGGAATGCGTGATACGGTCTTCCTCGAGAGGTCTACCTTCAAGGAGCTCATCGGTGACGTCATCAACTCGTTTGACAGATCTCAGCATAAGAATAAATGACATTCCGATGAATTATTTGATCGATCAATCCGATGCAGCAGCTAATAACGTCATTGCTCGCTGACTCATGTGATTGCAAGTGTGATGTCATCCATGTCCTACGAAAGCACCAATTCAGGGCGATCCCACAATATATTGTGAACTTGCGATGCTACATGAACTTACATATTTGATCTGTTTCAATTCTGATTTACCAATATCGTATTGCAACGCACTCACTTATTTACTTCGTTTTCATGTGTGGATAATTGGCTAAAAGGCCACTACGTGGTGGTGAATTTGTACCATTAACGCAACCGCCCAGGGACAAGAGCTCTGCTCCTATGAAACTCAGCTCTTTTATTTCACTTTCAAAGGACACAAATATTAAATTTTACCATAAAGTTTCTCTACGGCAGCATATACAAATAACAAAAATGTGACTCATGCAAAGATATATAACGAACTTGTATTATATTGTAATGAGAATTCGATGCACATACTCTTGCATACCGTAGAACGGCTACGCCAATCCCGAAGAACAATTATATATCAATTTGTTTGTATGAAATAATCAATTAATGAGAAATCTTGCTCACTCGATCTAGGCCTATAAACGAGGCACGTGGGGATTGCGTGATGGCTGTTGTGGCGAGTTAAGATGGGTCCAAATTAATTACTTCGAAGATGCGTCATGGTAGCCAAGCGATCCGTTTACATTTATATCTCAATATACTCAGACATACGGACTGATTTAATAGCACACAGATAGCTCACACAAGACTTCACATATCAAATTACCACGTTAGTTAATTGTGAGCGTATAATCCAAACGATTCGCTAAAGATTTTGTGATTCTGTGGCCTTCTGTAATAGACGAGAGAGATAAGCATCCCAGATTGCGGCATTCACAGAGGAATCTCTGAAGGGTATCAAGGGCAGATAGGGGTAGCAAGGGAGCGATTTCTATCGCCTGTCCCTGCCATCTGAATGCCCTTCGCTTGATGCTATCTGCATGTTGCACCGCTGACCCTTGCCACTCCTCTTATTGATGCATCTCTTTGTAGCAAAGGGGATTATGCGATGTCATTTATGTCAATGAACCAGTATCTCCGACGTCGTCTGTGTGCAGAGAAATCAGGCAATGAGCGATGGGTGTTTGCGTTCCGTGTACACATCAGCTCCTTGTGTTTCAAGCACTTGGCTCTCAGCACTCTCAAGCGACGCACATGTCTCCGCCATGTGGTCACCTGGAGTACATGCCGTAGGTCCTAATTGGTCACTCGGTATCCTGAAAGCTCAAAGGTCGTGGTCGCACGTCCGTGTCATGGTTCGTGGTATCAGTGTGTGATCTCTGGGTGTCGTCCGTGTACTTGTATAAAATTTATATATAGAGAGAAATGTAAGTTCCTATACATACTAGTAATAGGCACATATAAAGTTTATAATTTCTAATCATATATTAATCACGTGATAGGATTCTATTGTGCACACATGCAATATACGGATCGACCGAAGGCCTATAGGATATTGCATGCTGCGTGGTCCAATAAGACTGCATGACACCAACCCTTTCTCTCATAACGCATCATCTAGATTTGTTCCACGATTCACTCCGAAGAATGATTTGGAATCATAAGACACCACGTGCAAACTGAAGAATGTGTGTGATCTGCGGTCAACAATTCATATGGTCAGAAAAGTTGATTTCGTTTAATGTAATGCAATGCATGAACTACCGTTATTTTTTGCGCATTAATTACATCGCAAAGAGGGTAATCAGAGCACCGACGAACGATTGCTTTGATCACTGGGATCAACACGAATCGTAAACAACTATAGTAACTAGAACTCGACGTGTCAATTTCGAGATATGCACCATGTAGGGCAAAATTTGAGGTATTAAGAAGTATTAACTAATAAAGGTATCCAAGCTGGTACAAGACATGGTGCAACTGTATGCAATAGGACGGATAGGAAGTATATAATTGAACATATAATATTGACTCTCTGTTTCGTCTGTGTTTAACTTATCAATCAGTAAAACTTTGCCCGTGTTTATGAGATGGCAGCACCTTTTCAAAGTGATATAATTATACATGGTGATTCACAAGTACTGTATATTTACAAGTAATTAATGGGGTTTTTTCCAACCTTGCGTGATGTGTTACAAAAATGCCATTTTGTATGAAAGTGGTTCAGGGGCCCACCTGATTACGCGCACATAGAAGCTCTTCGCGATGACTTACAACTCGCATTTTAGGAAATTATTTTTTCTTTAACATGGAGTAGATATATAGACTACTTTTGACCCACTCTGTATATGATGGACACCTGCTTCCGCGTTCTTGGCGACATCTCCAAACTGTCAAACGTTGGATAATTGAAATAAAAAGTCTCAAAATGTATGATATTTAATTATTAAATTTTTATTGTTTATGATATCATTCAAATCACCAGGTAAATTTTTCTCAAATACTGATTCTAGATAATTATAAATTTATTATAAATAGAACGATTTGAAATCACCAGGATATTTGCTCCAATTAATTATACAATAATATAATAAATGCATGAGATACAGAGGACATTGATGACGGATTTCTAGCTTTTCACCCTTTCCATTAACATTGGCCTTTGTGTTTCACTTCCAAGTGCTTCTTTGACCTAAATAATAATGTTTATCATAAATCAAAGTACACATCAGGGAAGTTTATAACGTTCGGTGACTCACATGCAAGCAGTGTTCTCCATTTCGCACTCGTTCGGGTAAGTTTTACCGTCATTCGCGCAGACTGGGTTGTAGATGCGAGCACAAGGTTTCAATTGGCAATCAGCTTTTAAAAAGATCGAAATTGAATGAATATAATATACGAGACAGATATTTGCTTTATACCTTGCTCCTCCTGGGCTTCATCGCATGGTCCGTCGTGGGATTTGGAAATTTCTTTCTTTGCCCTGAAGAAGTTATATGCGATTACCTGACCGCTGCTACCCAATATGCACATTGTACTTACACACAAGCCTTGGCTTTCATTGCACACTCGTTGCTGTAGGTCTCTCCGTCGCTGCCACACACAGGGGCAAAGTTCATGGGGCATATAAGAGCGCAACCTGGTGTGAGTGAATACTAGTACATTGCACCAGCTATAGCACAGAAGAAGTTCCGCTCACCGTCATCCTCGGCAGAATACAGCTCAGGTACGGGTTCATCACAAGCACCAATATGAGACAGGGTAATCTTTGTCTTCATCCTATAATTGCATAAAACCGCAGCGCATCAAAGAAGGTGCGAAGGTGAGTAATCCCACTTACGTGCAAGCCTTGGCTTCCATTTCACAATTATTGCTGTATGTATTGCCATCGCTTCCACAAATGGGATCATAGTTATAAGGACACGCCAGCATACAATCTATAGGTATAATAGGATGGGCATGCATTGAGATACGTTAATTCCATCATCGGGTCATTCACCGTTATCGTCGATTTGGGCTACTTGGCATTCTCCCTTGTACTGAACACTAAGTGTAGTTTTCTCTCTGATGAAACGACATTGCAAGAGTTAGACAATGTACCACATCATAAGTGTTGATTGGGTCAACATGGGCGTATACATATACCTGCAGGCAGATGATTTCATCGAACACTCTGTGGCGTACGTTTTGCCGTCAGACCCACAAACAGGATCGTATATCATTGTACAGAGCATATCACAATCGTCCGCTTGCGCTGTTGCCAAGGCGACAACGCCTGGCGACGACAGTGGAAGTGGTATTCAAAACAAGGGGCAACTGTGAATAACTCACCAAGGAATGCGAGCCACATAGTGTTCCACATGTTCAATATCCCACTGCTAAACAAAAGAAATGGGAATTGCACAGAAATGATATCAGCCTCTCACTTATAAACAAACCTAATCAATAATGTACACCCGACACGAAAACGTGTTTATCAGTGACGTGTCCTTGCAATACGTGGTGTCAACGTTCAGCTCGGCCTTATCAGTGTTCAGTCGCAAAAGCACACTTAATGCGCCAAATGTGATGTCACTGGTATAAGGCGGATCTTAGAAGAGTTAAGTAGATGTCGGTCGCGGAAGCTTATAGATTGGCCGCCGCAAGAAGAGAAAAATACTGTTGTTAATTTGTTTACATGTTCTCAATGATATGACCACAAACACTGCCCAAAGGAATTCCATTGAAGCATTGTGTGTTTCATGAGCATGCGTGTCACACGAACAGATGTAATTGTTATTGCAATATAAGAATCTGTGATATCACACGTTTCGTATTACTTTAAGGGAGAACAATATAATGTAGTATTGGCCTATGCATTACTGGAAAGTTTCAATTCTGGTCAATAGTAACTATGCTGTTTTGTGTAATTTATACATCTATTTAAAATTTTAAACAATGTCTCCAACATACATAATACTATGCACCAGGAATTACTTGCACCTTGCAACTTGCAGGGACTATGACCTTTATGTGACCTTTAATCAATTTTGTAAACACTTTCTTACCGGTTCATAGATTCTCGACCAACACAGTGTGAGCATACCGAGATAGACTCGACCACGTGTAATTAAGAACGCACTGAAAGGGTTTGCTCCCATTCGAATAACATGGCTCAAAAATATCAAGTGCATATAAGGCCCACCACGGAGCAGGATTTCCACGAAATTTCAGGTTTAATATTAGTTTGTTCTGAAATGCTGGTCAGTCCGGGTTGCTGTTAGTTTAACCACTACTGCCATCTCGACTCAACGAATCTGCTCTGCTGGCCACCTATATTTGGAATAGGAATGGCCAAGATAGACAAATTAAATCGCTATCATACATTGAAATTGTATGAATAGACAAAATCAGACGATACGATCAGGATTAGGCAAAAAAAAAATAATAATAATAATAATAATACACACGTACAGTGTATGCCTGGTTGCCATCAAGCTGCTGCACGTCGACCTAGTGAATATGAATACACGGCTTCAATAAACTGCAATGTGTATCATTTCGCATGCATGCAACAATTAATGATCGCTGGTGCACGGTCTCATAGACTATATATACACATATAGGTCTAATGCAACCAGCGCTGTTTTATAGCGCCACATACAACCAAATCGATAGAACAGTGGAAAATGAAAAGGGACGCTTTGAATATAACGTATATATGTGGAATATAGAGAGACTGTGTAGGTTAATGTGACTAACTTGATTCAGATTGCCAGATTGGTGAAACGTCGGTTCGTAAGGCGAACCCAACCTCATGACACGAACCCGCGTGCACAGAGATGCGTTATGATTATGGGTAATTATATGTCATAATTATGAGGTATAGGCATATATATATATATATATTTAGTACTGTAGAACAGGAAATTTTCGCGCCGCGTAAAATTTTCGGTATATTCGCAGTCACGGTTGACCGCGAAAATTAGATTTCGTGAAATTTATCTGGGTGATATTATACAAAATGACCCATATTGACCCTACGCTTGATATCGAATTGTTGATCGATAATTCAACCTGTGAAGACGAAATTGAGGAATGTTTACCGTTGAGAATACTAGTATAATATTTATGGATGTATCATATCAAGGATGTTAATAAATTTTATTAACATCCTTGGCGCCTTGTGAACGTTATGATCTAAGGATAATGCGTTATGATTTTTGACCTTGCGTTGTTAATGTGAGTTGGTTTGCTCTTTTGCGGGAAAGTTGAAGTATTGTGAAATCGTAAGAATATCGCATTTAACATCCTAATTACTCGTAGATCACTGGTACCAAGTTCACAGAGTATTGCAATAAAGCCTGTTGCTGGCATGTTGTAATTTACAAATTTATTCAAAGTTAAATTCTTGAGAGTAAGTGATGAAAGACTCGACTCAACGACTGTGCGAGTCGCCGAGTGTGTCACTGTCAATTTACACCGTGACCGCTCTTTCACTTTCACTTTCAATTGAGTTGTTAGTTTCTACTCAGTTTGTGTAAGTTTATAGTCAGTCTATTAATGTGTTGTTTGTTTGTTTGGTTTTTTTTTTTCTTCTTATTCTCAATGCTATTTAGCCAATTCACACAAGTGAATGTAATTTTTGGCAACCAACGCATCATTTCAGCGGCAAATTAATTCAATAATTGATCACAATCGATGTTGAGTCATGATCAATGTTGATCATCATCATGCATTTCATGATCATTTCATGGCAGTTGGGAGAACCCATGATATTTAATGGCAAATTCCCATGTGTCCAGTGGGAATATGATTGAAATGACCTCTTGACCATAGAATGTGCCCAAAATTTGATGAACTTGTTTATGCTTTGTATTCTTCTTCAGTTGATACAAAATGGACAAGAAAATCATCAGTTTAGATTCCAGCAAGAAGGACGTTGAACTGAAGAAAACACTCTGTGAGCATGAGGATGAGGTCAGTCAGTGCAAAGTTCCTCCTCTTCCCTCATTCCTTTCTCTTTCAGCTGGAATCGCTCCTTGAAAGTAGAATCCTCAGGGGCAAAGGAGACCCTGTGGCATTCATGCAAGCCATATTTAACGGTATTTCATTGGATAATTTATCTCAGATTTAACTGATTGCACTGTGGCTGCGTAGGGTCACCCTGTGAGGAGGAATCTGGCGTTCAGAGACGGATGCTCGTCTACAACACGAGCATTTCTCTCCTGCAAACATCAGAATTGAACAGCAAACTTGCATCGAGCATAGTGCAATGTCTGAGGATGGAAACTGACTCACTGCCGTCGGAATGTTTGGCCGATTTGGCTTCTGGTTACGTCGACAGCATCAAGAATGATAAGCTAGGCAGTGGAAGGTTTGTAAATCAGGTAACTTCTCTATATTTAATGTTTTCATCTTCTGATTTCCAGATCTCTGGAATTGTTCCCACGATTTCTCTCTGTGATTCAAATCGTTGAAAAAGTGAATGTGCTGAATATGTCAGGATCCGAGTTCAAAGGTCACCTCATCAACAAAATCTGCTCTAATCGGTTCGTAGATTTGAGTATTCAATCAATGTAATAAAGGATGTTTCAGGTGGCCCACAGCAAACGTTGTTCACTTAGCTTCCATGTTCAAGGATGTTACTCTTTCTTCTGATGAGTTGAAGTTTGTTCTTTCGAAGTTGCTCCGGATGTTGCCAGAGACCGACTCACAAACGCTGCCTCCTCTCATTTATCAGATTCTCCCTCTTTCTTCTAAGGTTGGTTTTTTTAGCTATCACTAATCATTAAAGATTAACCAAAATGCCCAAGATAATTCAAATTCACGAAATATAGGCCCTAATTAATGGTTCCAGCACAAAATAATAATTACCTGATATCATTTACATGTTATTTAATGAGTCATGAACAGCGCATATTCAGTGGTTCTGCTTGGTTCACATATTTGCCGCTATCCAGGCCAAAAATGAACTCGATCAAGTGTGTGTTACAAGTATAATAGTTGTAATTGAGCAAACTATCTAATTAAATAAGCACAGTGAAACCGTAAATGGCTAAAACATGACAATATTCAAATATTATGTCCTGTGCTCGATCCGAGGCCCAAAATTTTAGTTTTTACTTGCGTTGACCTCTAAATTATTTTTGAAAGCAAAATTTGAAATACAAATTCAAAAAAGTTTAGGAGAAGTCAGGATTTAGTATGTAAAAGTCTGATTCAGATTGTTTTGATTTTTGTGAGCCATATTCTGTTGTCTTGGAATGAATTCTTATTGATTGAATTATCTTAATTGTGTTATTTATCTCATTTAGGGTCACAAGAAATATGTCCTAGAAGGAATTATGAAATATTTTGCCAAAGAGGATGCAACCTTCAAAGAGCATGAGAACAAACAGAGGTATCCTGAATATAAAAGCTACTTTTGTGGTTTGAAAAATACCATTCATTTCAGTGATTTTGATTTAGCTGAGTCAGACCCACGTATGGAGAACCTTCACCTCATTGAAGGCACCGTTCTGTTGCACATGAAGTTTGCAGTTAAACAAGATCAAGAATTGGGGAAAGCCTTTGTAAAAATTCTCAAGGTACTGAAACTAGGGCTCTCACTTAATTAATAGATTTATAATTCAATTTTTTATTATTTTTTTTTATTCCAGAGTGAAGGTCTTGAAAATGCTTCTGCGTTCTCCCTAGCACTTGCACTTTCTATCGCAAGAATGCATTTCTTTGAAGAGCAGGTTACATTTTCAAAAGCATCAACTTGAACACCAAATATTTGTTGATCTCTCAGATTTTTGAATTGTTGAAAAGTCTGATAGCGAAGAGTTTGAAAGACGCGGCTCAAAAAGAGGAAAGTTATTTTGTTCAACAGATGTACCCAAAGACCACTGATGTCTCAATCGTCATATCAGACACTGTGAAGTACAGGTGAGGTTTTTAGTTTATCCATTAAAAATTAACGTTAATTGCGTGCAAATTCAGCGCGATTGGTTGGGATGATGTGCCTCAGGGCCTCTTGCAGTTGGGCTTCACTCTTATGGATGCATTTGGCCCAAAAGCAGCATTTGGTCGTCCAGTGGAGGTGGTCAACACAGCCTTCCTGACTCCATCACAGAAAGCATGCAACATTGGAGCCAAGATACTCATGGATACATTCAAGGTGGAAATAATGTTCGCTTTTAGCTAAGAAGTTATACTATAATAGGCTATTCATATGGTTGATGCGTATAATTAATTGAAATTTTTGAATATCATATATTTTGATTTTAAGATTTGATGTTAATTTTTTATTTTTGTTAAGATTCATAAAATGGCGAGGAAAGAAATCTTGGACCAGATCTGGAACCGCATCATCATCAAAGGAACGTCCACCGTCTCTCACCTCATTGGTGAGATTTTATTTTATTTTAATGGCATAGATAACTCTTCCTGTCCATTTCATTCCTTCTCCCCAGATCTGCTCTCGCACCTTTCCACCACGCACCCTCTCATCGTCCTGGAGAGCCAGTCCAAAGTGCGTGAGATCCTCGACTACCTTGCATTTCTTCCTGCGTCCACATCAGAAGGACTTTTGAAGGCCATTCAGCCTCTGCTCAGAGTCAGTCCTTCACTCCGAGACTCCATCATTCTCGTCCTGCGAAAATCTATGTTTTCAAAGTAGATATTAGCAGTTACAAAAAGTGTTCATGAAAATTAACGCTAATCAACAGTCAGTTGGAAGCGCGCCAAGTTGCTGTAATGGGCTTTCTACTCTTCTTGAAGAATTTCAAAATCCTCGGTGGATTTTCTTTCAGTCAAGCAAGTCAATCTAGCTTAGCTTCTAGCGAGGTCAGTCAGTCTTACCTGGAACCACGCACCCTTTGAAGACACCGTTTTATCAACAGCTCGTTCAAGTTGAGCTTCACCAGCCGTACTCTGCAGGTGGAAACGCTGCTCTATGTTTGGAGATCATCAGCAATCTCAGGCGATCTCTCTCACAACAAGCTGACGTCAGACTCACTCTATATGAGGTTAAACTCATCAAAACGATTCCCAGCGTCATTTTTCATTGATTTATTCATTCCTCCTCAGGGGTTGAATGAAGTGCTGTGCAAAAATCAGCAGCTGTGTCGATCAGTGCTATCCGTCCTGCTCTTCCAAGTCAGTCGTGGTATTAATTTACTAAACTTTTTATTTATTCATTTATTTCATCCAGTGGAAGAAATACTACGTGTCATCGGAGGATGTAAATCCTCCTGTGAAATTGGGGCCTTGTGTTGTGAATCAAGGAGGCAGCATTAACATAGTGGAGCCTCTTGTTCGTATTATCTCAATTTCTTGTTAAGGCCAAAAAAAAAATAGTTTGTTTCTCATTACTCCCACCTGCAAAAATTGACCAGCTTTTTTTTTTTTTTTTTTTTTTTCTTTTTTTTCCCCTTTCTTACAGAATAAAAGTATTGGGCAGATTTTCGGCAAAATAATCATAAAGAATGCACACTTTGCTGAATCAAGCACTTAGCTTTATTCGAAGAAATCAAGAGAACAGCGAGATCATTCATGGAGCCTTGCGCTTTCGCCTGTATACTTTAGGCTTTGTAACACATTTTTCACAAGTTGGGTACAAACCTCGGGATGCTTCACCGGTGATCAGATCATCTGGTTGCCCACAATGGCAACACACAACAGGAAACACACCACTCGAATAATATGGAATTTCCATTCCATGGGCACACCTGAGATCATGGCGCACATATACACTTGCTAGAATTGCAGGAGGTGCGTGATCTGCCAGAGCAGACCCACACAAGAAGTGGATTTCAGCAAGAGCCGACTCAAGAGCGAGGAGATCACACTTGCTGACTTTCTTGGCAGCATGCAGAACACGAGGTTTTGAACAGTCAGTACACAGCACCACTTTCTTGCTTATGGGAAGGGAGTACGCATTTTCTCATACAAAATTTTCCTGGGATTTTTGTTTTTTTGGTGGGGGCAGAAAAAATGACCCGTCCGGTAATGAGAAACAACTTTTTTTTTTTTTGGCCTAAGATAACTTGAGGATTATTTTCTACATGGTTTTTGCAGTCTCACTTGCTGAGCTCCCTCTGTCAGTGCCTCATCACTTCGTCAATGAACGATGAAACTGACGAAGAACTGGAGACCGAAGACGAAGATTTATTTGAGGAATTTGATGTAATCCTGGCGTCTCTCACGCGTCGTTTAATCAAATGCGACTTGGAGGATTTTGAGCTGGTCAGTGCGTGATTATCGTATGTTTTTGTAAATTTTACAATTTTTCATTATAGGACAAATCTGCTGATTATTCGTGCAATTCAAGCGTGGGCGTAAAGAACACAGTCAACGCCCTCCTCGTTTCCGGTATCTATGAAGTGATTCTCGAGTACACTTTCACCACAGGCAATTACGAGTGTGTGCCGGGTAATTGAGTTTCACATTCGGTTATGAAGAATTTCCACTTTAGAATATCATCATGCGAGAGTGTGATTCAGCTATTTGAAAAATTCCAAGTAGTGTCGGGAATCGTGAAAGACAAGTCGAGTGGCGGGGTCAAGAGAGGTCGTCCCGGGGGGTCATTGTCCCCAGGGAAGGCCACCAAGAGCCTGCTCTCCCTGCGATTCGTGAACGTAATGCTTCGCGCTCTCTTCAGGTGAGTAATCTTTATTCTGCAACACTCTCCAATTTGCGTTATTTTTGCAGCGACAGCACACCAAAACGCCAAGAGAGCCTTGCTGTTCTTAGGAGCTCCACTGACTTCCAGCGTTACATTCTAACTGTCGCTCAACAGAAAATCACCCTGATTGCTCAGACTGGGAAATGCGATGGTCCTGAGGGGAGAGTGAAGGAGAAGGTTTTCAAGTACCTCTCTTCCACTGCCAGGTTATTGTTGTTTATATTTGAGGTTTCCAGTTTGTGCTCACCACATTCTCTCTTTCATAAATGCGCAAGATTCAACCCCATTTTGAAGATAGCTACCTTAAAAAGTTAGAATTCAATTTTTGTTTCTGGGTCTTGCAGAGTGTTGCTTGGTCACTACATGGAGGATTTGCAGACCGCAGATGAGGTACGCACAGAGAAGAGCCGAGCGAACGCCCTCATTGCTCTAGAAACATTTTCCTCGATCATAGAAATCATCACACAGCAGTACTCTCATCAAATGGATAAATTCTTAGCCAATTTGGGTGAGCTTTTTATTAATTGAATTTGTCCTTAAATTAGGGTGCTGACTAATCAACATTAATTTTTAATTGTTCTTTTTTCAGATCGGAAGCAGGATCATGGGGACGGAGATAGATCTGTCGTTATGATCGAACTATTACAACGCCAGATCAAGAAGTATCAGGTGGCTGCATATGAACAAGATATCTTGAATAATTATTATGTGACATCCTCCAGTTAGGGATGCACCTTCAAATATTAACTATGAATTGAACTCAGACCTTTGATGTTGCACGTACCCCACACTGATAGAAACAATATCAATGCATTTTGAAGTCAATCAAACTGATGCATGGCGCATAGATTACATATGCCCATATAACTGCATGAAATATTGTTTATCCTTGAGAAGAATTTTCTCTGCATAATTTAATGATTCTCTATCCTTGCAAATTTTATTTCTATAATTTACAGGGTACGTTTATCTCAGCCCGTGTGGGTGCCTTGCATCTGCATATCAATCTTAATTAGCCATCGTCAGTGCATGTGGTGACTGGTGGAATTTTATCCAACGATGATGCAATAAAAAATATGTACGGTAAATTGCGAAAATAAGGTGCTGTGAAAGAAATGCAAATGAATGAAGTCTTTGATTGTTGAAATAGTGTGGTTATTAGTGGTCAAGCTGTCTTTTCATGATTTCCTATACTGACCCCTCCTCTTCCTCCTCAGTGGATGGTCATCACAGTTCTGAGTTCCGATTCAGAACGATGTCAAAAAGAAGCGATTTTCCTGCTCAACATCATTGGAAACCTCACTAAACTGCTGCCAAGCAAAGGAGACATGTTCATGCAAGTCCAGAGCTGGATGCTCAAAGTCTGCTCAGAACAAACACTTGGTGTGTTATACATTGTGTTAAATTTGATTCACATTTTACTTACAAATATTCTGTATTTCTTTAATGTGGTAAATTTAGTACAATTTAATAGTTTTTCTTTTCTTTTAAAATTTAATTGAAAGATCATTTTCGTTTTTAATATGTTGCAGATGATACAGTGCTGGCAAAGACAGCGTTCACTCTGTTGCTCACAGTAACATCGCAAATGAAGAACTCCGCCTCCCTTGCACGTGACATTGGCCGAGATATCCACTGCAAACTAGGAGATATTGACGCTGTAAGATTATAAAGTCACTCTGTTGAGTAATGATCGAGTCAGGGTTCTAGACATCCTCTGGCACTGATGAATAATAAATGATGCATAGTTAAAGGCAAAGGAAATGTACACCTGACTTATAACAGCACAGTTTATTTTGTAATTTGTACGCATTGTACAGACTCAATATTTATGAGGTTTTGAAGGTGCTTCATTTGCACAGATGTTGATCCACGTCCTGTTGAAATTGCTTTATTTAAACCTGTCCGGGTGTGCGTTCACCAATTTGGCAATCCTGTCTCTGTGCAGTCATTTTGGTCGCTCGGTACTGAGTTGGTTGGTGGTGGAACCGGTTACAGCAATGTGCTGCGGTGAGCAACAAATGGTTGAGACATCACACTCCATTTGGCGGCCAATGGTTCCAGGTTTCATTTCTTGATCCAGATGGCTTCTGGATAGCTCTCTTTGAAGCGCTGCTAGCCGTCCCATAGTGATGTTTTCAGCATGGCTCAATGCTTACGTGTGCGGAATCTAAAGGGATGTCTCATCTTGCAATTTTGGACCCGTGTGTTTATTTTGCCTCCAAGTATAGTATATGATTATAATGAGACTTCATTCTCCTTTCACCACAGGAGGTTGAAATAGAGGATGAGGCAATCTTCAGCGGGATTAATGAGCGGACAGCTGCTCCCTCCATTCACCTCCTCTTGCTGGCACACGTGGACCGTCAGTTGGACCATGCAGAGTGGGTCATTGACCGACTCAAGGCTTCGTCCACTCTCACTGACAAAGGTGCGTGCTTCATTCTTCACAATTTTTCCATTATACCATTGGTTTGTATTGAATACTTGCGACAACTGATGAAAAAACCATTATACTTTTTATACTGGATCGTACTCTAACTAAATTGAACTCTTTTTTTTCTTTTCTTTTTTCATAAAATGCATTGGTAGAATATTCTTGAATTCTGAAGTTTCCTTTTATGTGCAGAGGAAGATGAACCTTCATTAACGCAAGTGGAGTCTCAGGAGAAGAGCTTAGCATTGCATCTAGGCCACCTCATCAACGGCTTCCATGAAATGGTGCAAACCGCTCTTCCTATTGGCTCATCCGTAGAAAACATGATCAAAGCTCTGGCTCGCCTCTACAACGTTCTGGTTGCGTTCACCAAATACGTGAGTCAGCTGTTTTTTTAGGTTATTTTTAACTTCTTTTCCTTTTAGTATTTGATGCTTTATCAGCAAAAGTGCGGTCATCTCTCCACAAGATTTGAGAAATTGGTGAAGTTGTCGAGCACTAATCTCACACAATATGTGTACACCTTCATAACTTACATTCAGGTTGGGAATCTTCCTTATTTTATCCATTACTTAACTTAGCCCCCCGACCCCCCCTTAGCCCCCCATATTTCAGCATGTTGGTCAATTTATTTATTTATTTTATTTTTTCTAATTTTTGTAAAAAAAAAAATTATTTTTTTGTTTTTTGTATTTTACAACCCTGCACTCTGTGGTTTACACACTTTCTGCTGTACGTTCTCTCTAAACAGGCGACACAAAACGACAACCTGCAAGTGACAGCAGAGAAAAGCAAAAGCAAGAAACAGAAGAACAAGGCCTCCTCCTCGTCTTCTGCTCCCGGAAGATGCGTGGCCTTGAAGGAATCGCGTTGTATCCCAAATCTCATTTTTGCCATGGAACAATATGAACGATTCCTCATTCAGCTCTCCAATAAATCTAAAGTAAGTTTACACTCTTGTGTGAACTCTGAAATGATCTTTGACTCCTTCAAGGTCAACCTCATGGATCACTTCAAAGTGAGCACTGCGAGGGATTTCCGTATTATGGCCGCAAATATTCACGAGGAGGCTGGCAAATCTGACAACGATGAGGTATTTTCAACATTTTGCTATTAAATCCACGCAAATTATTCCGTTTGTCTTCTGTAGAGTTCCGAGTCTGATGAAAGTGAAAATGAAAATAACAATGTCCCCACACCCAAGAAGAAGAAACTATCTGTGAAAACAAAGAAGAAGTGATCGCTTTCTGTGTGTATTCTCTAAACTGTTTGTTTTTTGCCTCCAAATTATTTTGTTATTAAAAAAGAAAATAATATTCTGGCTGTAGCACCCTCTCTACAAGAGGAGTATCATTTATTTGCTCACCATTTTATGTTGTATGAGGTTATAGTAGAACTGAATCCTAATTGATCAGGATTGAAAGCATGAAGACCCTACTTCCAAGTGCATGGTCTGTTGAAGACTAAAGGTCTCACGAGTTTTATGCAATACACAAATCTTAGAGACAATTTCCCACTCCTCTTTGGAGCTATATCAGACACGACATCGCGGGTGTAAGCGAATTAAGCAATACCTGGTTTGATAAAAAGTGGAATGGGGTTGTAATAGGGAGTGTAGTTTTAACCGGGACTATAGGGTATGGTACCTCCTGTTTCACAAACCGAATACTCCTCTAATCTGAACAAAGTTCTTCGGATTACGAGGGGTGATTATAAATTAGTCATAAAGAGATCTGCACTTGCGAATAATAATGCTTAAAAATATATATCTGAGGTTTGAGGTATTTTTGATGCACAAGTAAGGCTAATCAGTATATAAGAACTATATTTAATGTTTGCCTCATAAGCTGTCTGCAATTTAATTAAGGAAAGAAAAAACCCATGAAACCGATTAAAGTTTTTAAATCACAGTAGTTCATATGTTTGCTCTATCAGTCTATCGTCACTTGTTCTCTGAATG
>KB301608.1:169042-179386 GCA_000328365.1 Capitella teleta
ATTTATCATAATTGGTGGACAGAAGTTTACCATCATCTGACCAATTTTCCTCCTCAGTCGTGTGCCAGCCCATTCCCTGAAATTGAAGGAGTCAATTGCATCTTGACTGTAATTTTGCTCAAATGTAATTTTGCACACGGTTTGTGCAATCTATGATCTAAGCACACTTAGTATGTACCTGAACAAAAGCTCCTTCAATCTGCCCCACATCAATAGCTGGGTTTAAACTTTGTCCAACATCCATGACAATGTCAATGCGTCGAACCTAAAATAGATAGCATAACATTCTGAATACAGTAAAACCTCGATGTGTCGAACGTCCATCCCTCGAATGGCTCCCTGTGTCGAAGTGTTTTCGAAGTCCCGACGATTCTCCTATACTTTACTATTAGCATTAACATCCGTCCCTCGAACGTCTCATTCTCGAATTTATCCTTGTGTCGAAGTGTTTTCAAAGTCCCCGAGACATATTTTCGATCTGTAGCTCGAAGTCGAAAAATTCGATGAGCATATTTCTCAGTTTGGTAACTTCAAAAATAGAGTGAGAGAGAGAGTCAGTTGTTTACAAAGCATCAAAACATCCCGCCGCCACAAAGCAGTCGGCAGCCTTTATCTCTCCTCTGCTTAAGCCGCGACCAGAGCTTTGATTGGCTGACTCCAAAGATCAACGGACCGTGGATCTCAACTAAGCTATAAGGCATTGTTGTTGGTGTATTTGTGATGATCTTTAATGAATGACCGACAAAAGATCGCGACCAGAGCTTTGCTGACTCCTAAAATCAATAGACCGTGGATTTCGACTAGGGCATTGTTGTTGGTGTGCTTGTGATGATATTTAATGAATTGTTGACAAAAGACCGCGCGCATTCGAAGCTAGAGTTAATTAAAGAAATCCAGCCTTAGATCTATACGTTGATAACTATTTGTTAATTAAAAGTTCCAATCTCAGATTCTCCTAATCATTTCTCGTAAGTCATGAGATCACCGTTCATAGTTTATGAGTTCATAATGCATGCATTTAATCATTACGTCAGAGCACGGTTTGGAATCATAACGGTCATATCATAACAGTCCTCGATCTGTCCGTCGAAGTATCCTTGAGTCGAAGTATTTGAGCTAACCCCATGAACTTCGACACATCGAGGTTTTACTGTATATCTACTGTTTAAATATTACATGTATTCAAAGGCTGACTTACCAGGTAGGTTCCAGTTAGGAGGTCAACTTCGACTTCTGAGCACATCGCACCATTGGTGAAATAGCGGAATGGAGGAGTGGATGCTGGGTCACTGCAATCAAAATTATATACTCCAGGAACCCTGAGTCATACAGTTCGGTTACATGCCTCAGGGATGGGCAAATTATATGAAATAAACAGGGCTCGAAATAAGACTCAACTACTCGCCAAGGCGAGTAAACATTTTCCTTGGCGAATAAAAATATAAAAAATGGTCGGCAGATGGCAAGGAAAAAAAAATTGCTCTTCAAATAAAATGCAAAGAGCAGATTCTTGGGTCAATCACAAGCAATAATTTTTTTTGCTCAATCCCCAGTTTAAAAACTGCACCCTGTGAGCCCATGCAGGCGCCTAATAACATTCTGGCAAGCTTGAAGTAGCTGACCCCATGCATGTTGACGCCAGATCAAAAGTCATTGTTTTTACTCCATTCAAAACTTTTCAATGTCGCGCCTTAGGTATAGTACGTTATACAGGTAGTTCTGGCAAGTCATGCTCCAAGATGCAAGTTGGCGTGGTTTAATTAACGCTCGAGCAAACTTTTTTTCAGGATAGTACTAAATGCTTTTGACGCATATTGCTAATTAAAGGTGTGCTATATGGCAGTGCATGGTCACAGACGATCGACAAATTAAAATTGGTAGAGAAAGTCACATGGTATGTATCAAGTAATTCATTTATAAAATAATTGCGTTCGTTTTATGCTATATTTTTCCTCAGATTTTCTGGCAAGTAGCAATAAATATTGGCGAGTAAAATTTTTTGTTTTACTCGCCACGTGGTGAGTAAAATATTCCGCTTATTTAGAGTCCTGCAAATAAATACCTTCCGTATCCCACAGCAGACAAATTAGTTCTCGTGTAGAAGGCAGCAGCCACCTGGGATTGAAAAAAAAATCAGCATTTAGCAGAAGAACACAAAGAACATACCCATTGTTCCCAGGTACCGTCAGGGTTACTCTCTTTGTAAGGGGCCAATCGCGAGAGAATGATGTCACAGGCTTCCTGCAATAACAGAGGCTTCAGCAAAACCATATGTGAAATTATGTATAGACTCACCATAACAGCCAACCCATTCTGATCAGAGCTACAACTGGATATAGTTGGCAGAGGATTCGGAACGACAGCTGAATTGTTCTCATTTACATAAATGCGCTCAATAGGTATGTTCAAGACCTGACTAGCCACCTAAAATTGCAATTAAAACATGGTGCATACAGCAGTAGTGTATAGAACTCAAACCTGGATCATCTTTGTGTGCAAACCCTGTCCCATCTCAACACCAGCATGGGCAAGCAACACTGAACCATCATTATAAACATTCACTAGAGCAGCTCCCTTAAACAATGATGTTTAAATAGACATACCTTTATACACCAAACAAAATTTGTCCAAGGACTTCTTACCTGAGCCAGAAAGGCTGTGGCTGCCCCAATTCCATACTTTACAGCCTCCATCGCGATTCCCCTCTTTCTAGTTCTGTTTTCTCTGAAAATACCTTAGACTCATGTAATGTATTGTTTCCATGAAAATGATAAATAAAAATTATTCGGGATAATTTGTTTCAGAGCTAGCGGAGATAACTTTTGGCCCACTGTATTCACAGCGATCGGCCATTGGTTGAGTCATGGACTAATCGACCACAGGCGGGGAGATAGTCACGTGAGCCCCTAAAGGGATAGATTATTCTCAGTCATCTGTCGTCTCACAACCAGTTCTGAACGGATAGAAATGCATATAATTCAAGATGTTCCCCAATTTTGATCATGCTGGACAAAGTCCTCACTTGGCCGCCAGAATGAAAGTGCTCATTGGAGCCAAACCCTAGCAAGCGCCGAGGGCGCGTATCTACTCTAGGGAGGGGGGCATGGACCCCAGGGGAAAATTTTCATTTAGTATTGCTAAAACATGCAAATTTGACACTCTCAGAATGATTTAAACACAGTTTAATTCGTGGGAATGCACTACTTTAATGCTCTGATAAGAGCCCTAAGTAACTGCATGTAAAACATGATGTTGCTTAACAAGGACTAATGTGGATATGTCTGGCTTCATTGAACACAAAGAGAGCTTAATCAGGTCCATAAGGTTGGAGCCATTTTAGCTGTGAACAGAGGCGACTTCTGGCCAGCTTTATCCAGGTTGCTGCCTTTCCATCTAGCTGCTGATATCTTCGGAGAAATGACGATCTGTCTGACTTTCAATGAGGGGAGATTCTTGATCGCAAATCGTGCCTGTCGCAAATCAAGCAAACTGTGGTGCTATTTCGCTCAAATGAGTATCTTCATTAAGGAATAAAATTTGGTATTATCTCGATTGATTCTGACCCACGCTCCTGTTGAAATAAAAAAACATTTTGAGGGGATTTCTTTTTGTTAATATATATTTTTTTCATTTGTAGATTTATCTGCGGGCCAGATTTAATAGCAAAGTATTGAGGAGGCCGCGGGCCATTCTGAGGGGCCTCGCGGGCCGAACCTGGCCACAGGCCGGAGTTTGGGGAAAAATATGGATTAGCTCTAGCCGTGCAATAAGACGATAAAGCCAACAAACCTGTTGAAAATCTCAATTGCAGCCTTTCCTTTCTGGTGTTGAAGTTAGCAGTATTCTTAATTTCTTTCCAGCATCGGTGCAAATGTCCTGTATCAGTCATGGTTTGGTGGTAAGGTGTCAGACTGCCGTCCACATAAAGGTTGGTTTCTTGGACCTGCACAAGATGAGTTAATTTCGAAGAATAGTCATGAATGGTGCCTCACTCTCTCAAGAGGCCTTCCGAGTTCAGCAGCAACGTGATTTATGAGGGTTTTGTAAAAGAAAGCACCCTGAGGCCCACCATAACCACGAAAGCCAGCAGGGGATCTGATGTTTGTTTTGCAGACATGACCACTCCATAGAACATTGGGACAGAAGTAGGCCCCATCTCCTTGCAACATGGCCCAATCGAGGACCTTTATGGACACAAGTATAGCTATGGTAATTCCATAGTTACCTAGACCAACTTACGTATTCTGAATTGTCAATTGATGAGCCACCATTACTGTATAAATCTGCAATCAAGGCGTGGAGCTTTCCATTTGGTTTGAAGCCAAGCTAAAAGAGGTTTATAAACTTTCACACCATGAGATTATTCAAACAAACTTTGTAAGTGGCTAGCATAGGGTGGCGGCCGCCTATGATGGTGGTGTCTTCATCCCTCTGGAAGACACAGCGGACTGGCTTCTGGTGTCTGCAATTATTTACGCATTACTTTTTCCATTTTGTTGATAATTAAGTTTAATCTTACTTATAAGCAGCAACTGCAACCGGGAGAACAATCCGTCTAGAATTGGAATCTTTTCCGCCAAACGATCCACCTAAATTTATGTAAATTTCAAAGGATAATTTTTGTCAAGCAGTTAGATAACTCCCTCACCAATCCTTTTGGTCTTCATGTAGAGTTTATTCTTTGGGACATTCAAAGCCCCGGCTACAACCCCCTGTTTTGATAAATCAAAATCCATCGTTCAAAACTCAGTCAAAGTATAATATATATAATAATATATGCCACGAGGGAAGGTCCAGAAATAATGAGCCTCGGGTATTTCGCGTTGTAATAGAAGCTTGATTTTTATTTATTATTCAACATTGGCATCTTCGAGTAGAATACATTCCTCCCACGATTTTCCAATGCTGTAATGCCTTGCCAGAAGCATTTTAATTTTTTTATTTTGTTTGACCCTGAAAACACGATTCAGTAGCCCACATCAGTTCATTGTTGCTTGCAAAATGACGTGTTTTTCAGATTTCCAAACGGTTTGTAGTCGCATGGGGTCAGGTCTGGAGATTTAATGTGTTTAAGAAAGAGTTTCAGAGCCGCATTTCTTGCCACTGGCCACAGCAATGCGATTGTTGTGTGAAGACAAATTGTCTGCTGAAGGTGCTGACCCCTTGCAAGCAAGCTGTGGTGTTTCTCCTTGATCGCTGCAAACTTTTTCTATTAGCTTGACATAGTATGTACCTCGAATGGTACTTCCTTTCTCCAAATAGTCATGAACATTTCCTTTGGAATCCCAGAAAACTGGCATCCTGACTTCTTAGTCGTTCTTGAAACTTTGACGTTTTGAGAGGGTGGGGATCGATACTGGAGGATTTTTTAACGATACTGGATAGTCTTCATTTTTCTCAAAGAAACTGAGAATGGTGTGGGTAGGTTTGTCTGAGGCCAAAACGGCGAAAAGCGCTGAATCATTATGATAATTTGACAGAAAACTTATATTGGTTGCTAGGCAACATGTGCGAAAGCACGTGAGACCGGAACTGTTTCCCCTCGGGGCTCATTACTTCTGGGCCTTCTCTCGTATAATTATGATTTAAAGAGTCAAACCTGAAGACTGTCTAGACTGTGGTTTGGACAGAAAATTTCCATCTCATAATTTTCACCAGGTTTGACAAGGCAGACATTAGGCTCAGCGTAGAAATGCAGTTGGCCTCCAATAGAAACTGATCCTTCAACAATATGTTGACAATTGGCCATCTCTTCTTCTGCTTCACCAAGTCGATGGGTATGGTTGAAGTCAAAATACGATTCTGCTTCAATAGCTTCCTAGAAAAGGTCGAGTGCACTGACATCAAAATGGGAATACATGTAGAGTATAGCCATACTTCAATGGTGAGAATGTAAGGAAATTCCTCATAATCAACAACAACTTTTTTCACTGCCGCTCTGGCCTCTTTTTCGCTGGTTGCTAGGATTCCACCAATAATAGTGCCAACATGGTGAACCTGGATTAGGTTAAAAAATACGGTACAAAGTTCAATCTAGCTCACCTCATCAGATGCAAAAATCTCCTCATCCTTGGCAATGTAGTATCCAGTGCTGTTTGAACCAGGAACATTGTGGTAATCAATGTAGTCAGTCACACCCGGCATCCCAAGAGCAACACTGACATCCACGTTATTTATCTTGGCATGTGCCTTGGAACTCAGCACAAAAGCCATGAATAGTTCACCTGTCATACAATTGCATAGCTACATAAATCCCCTTTTATTTACCTTACCATCGCAATGTGGGATGTCATTAACATAAAGAGCTTCCCCAGTGGTTTGCTGTTTGGATGACACATGTGGAATGGGATGACCAACTCCAATCTCTCCCTCTTTCAAATCTGGCTCATAAACCTTGACAGGTTTCGCAGGCTCAGGAGTCAATGCCTCCATTGCGGTTTGATTGGCTTCAAACTGCCAGAACAATTTATATTAAGAGTTGGTTTGACTGCTTCATTTGGAACAAACGTCAGATTGCTTCAGATGCCACAGCGTTGTGATGTAGAACTTGTAGAATATGCTGCTAGCAAGAATGCGATTGTGTGTTGGGACTTTGGATTCTTGACCATACAGTTCTTCCTCCAGTTTTGCAATTGCGACTTCAGGGAGATGTTCATCCCAGACACTACAACACGTAATTCAGATAAGAAAATATATCAATTCTATGTGAAATATGGGATGTAGAAATTAATTGTATCTGATGATGCTCACCTGCCTGCAATATGAGCAGAGGTCAAAGTTGCAATTGACGTTTGATCCAAAGAGCTCCCTCCAAACACAAAGGTTGAGTCAATAATTTGGTTGGAATCCTTCTCCAAGGTCACTCTAAGTCCTGCACTCAAAATCGCTGATCCCATTGCCTTTTTAATAGGTTCTCTGAAGCTTGATATGACTGTATTCTGCAGAGAATTGAGCCGTTCATATAATATGGATATGGGGATAAAATTTCAAACCTCGAGTAAAAATGGAATAAAAATGGACACAATGACTTCTTCATCTTCAAAGGGAGATTTGTTTGGGTTGAAAAAGTCAGCATTAAGGGAAAGGACGTTGGTCATGCCATGAGACGACTCGCAGATGACTGTAGCCTTATAGGTGGTCAGCAAGACGTTCAAATCACTAGTGGCCTTCCTGGATCCAATTTGGTCACCAATGGTCTGTGACAAAACGGGAAAATATTTCATGCACATACAATTCCCCTGAGTTGCATATCTCTCTCATTCCTGTCTCACACTATTCATTTTGTTCACTATTATCTATATCGTTCTCTCTTTCACACGTTTTTATTCATAATTTAATGTCTACCAACCACTCAATGCTCTGAAAAACCTCTTGCATTATTTTATTAAACTATTATTGCTATTTTGATTGGTTCTTATACTGACCGCAATGTTCTTCCATTGTCTGGTGCCATTCCATTGCAAGATGTCGACAAGGGCTTTGAACCCCTGGTATTTCTCATCTTAAAGTAGAATATATTTAGTACTTTAGAAACAAACCCATTATGCCAATGCCTCACCATTTTCGTTATTAATCAGTTTCTCCAGGAATTGTTCCAACTGCGTCATCGTGACCCCAGCACCAACTGTCACGCCATCGGTAGCCAGCTCAACTACCTTTAGCTCAGCAACATTGGCAGATGAGATAAATATCTTGCCATCTCTTGCCGGAGCTATATGAAGATGAGATACATGTAAATGCAAAAAGAAATCATGAAACATTTATGCCCACCACAGAGATTTGCAACCAAAGACGCTTTTGGTTTTTCAGTTTTGAATCTCAGAAGCTCCTTCAAAGTTACAGGTTGATGCCAGGTCGTTGAATCAGATTTGAACACCACAGTCGACTGCAAACCTTCTTTTTTCAACTGTGTATACAATAAGGGATTCAGATTTCTGAAATGAATATCATGAATGCACGAATACCTGTAATTCGGGTGGAAATATCAACTCTTGAGTACAGAGCTTTTCCATACGATCAAGTGGAGCTTTGGCTTTTTTCTTGATATTTGTTGGGACCACCCTCTTCTTATCCTGGTTATCTTCTTTCTTCTGACAGCAGGCGTCGCCCATTAAACATCCCTCACCCTGGAAATTTCCAAAATGTTATGCAAACTAAATTTCTAGCATGGTGTGCAATTTTACCACAGAGAATTCTCCAAATCCTTCTAGAATGGATCGGTATCCAGTACATTGGCAAATATTCCCTGCATCGTACAATGAAATAATTATTTATTGGGTTACATTAGATGAGATACAAGTAGGATTATAATTCACATCAATTGTGACCTTTGAGGGCATCTTCGATGTTTTGCATGCTCGGAACAGGATCGTTGCGGAGCAGAGTGTACATGGACATGATGAACCCAGGCGTGCAGTAGCCGCACTGTGTCCCGTTGGACTCGACCAGTTGTTTCTAAAATACCAGAAATGTTATGCCCAAGAAGTTACACTTCAATAGAGAAACAACGAATTTGTACCTGAACATCATGAAGCTGAGTTCGAATGCTTCCAACACCTTCGACTGTTGTCAGGGCTTTTCCGTGGAGAGAACATATGGAGGTCAGGCATCCATTCACTGCTTTATGCCTACGTATAGGTAATATGAGAGTCACACTACAACAACTTATATATATGCATAATATGTCATATATGCTAGAAAAAACCCATATCAATTAATAAATAAAAACAAAACAAGTTATAATAATTTTATGTTGCTTGAATAAATTTGAAAGTTAAAATTGATCAATAAAGTATAGAGGCTTAGGAAATTAATGATCAACTTTATAGTACACGAGATGATAAACTTTGAAAAGAGATAAAGAGCCCTCACTTGACGATCAATTCGCTTGGGACCCACTCTGAAACCATGACAGTGCATGCACCACATGCGCCAATACCGCATGAGAGCTTTGTGCCGGTCAGCTTCGCTATAATGCAAGCAACACACAACGCTTTCATATGAAGAGCCTTTTATTTGTTCATCACTGCCTACCTTTGTCCCTCACATAATGAGCAATGGTCTCGGTGGCATCGGGTGAAGCCTCGACGACCTTCAAACACAGGAGATCTACATTAACGGATTGGACAAAACGATGGAAGGTGCTATAGTAGGTGAAGGTGGAAGATTTTTCAAGTAGTTTACGAGTAGGAATGAACACAGATTCTCATGCAGGTATTGAGTAATAACAAGCTTTTGCGCTAGAATTAAAGGACGATGCTGATAAATACGGTGCAGGCTCGAAGTGCATTAACAGTGGCGTTTTGATGGGTAAAATATTTATAATTTAGTATGAGTCATTGGCTCATTGCTATTAGAAAGAGACTCGAACACGCAAGTATTAAAAACACCACTGAACCTCATTCCTCTGTCAAAACTGTAATATCTCAGAATAGACAAAAAAGAAACTGATCCATCAGGCCGTCAATTCTGTGGGTTCGCCAGTCACCACACCCTGAAAACCCGCACGTTTTGAATGTGAGAAAATTAAATTAAGCCCACGCAACTATTTGTTACGAATGCAAAGAAAAATAAAAATGAGGCATGGGGTATAATTTAATTTTACTGCTCCACCCAACCCATTCGGTTGATACGGGTGCCAGAACAGAAGTCCAGGACTGGGATTCCCCCTTCACTGAGTGATATAATATCCCAAGGGTGCTCTAACTTGCAACAAACTACCATGGCAATACCAAAGGCAGTAGCATACAACACCTTACTTTGTTACAGGGTTGGATAGCACTGCATAGTCACTGATTAATTAGAATGAAATGCAATTATATTTCCCGCCGGCCGATTATCAAAAGATCTTATAATGATAATGACAGTATGCGCGACTTGTGATCTCTGCATGTTGGTCATTTCGTCGTACTGCGTTTACTCTGTACTATGCATTTATTTACACTTACCTTCAGTACTGCAATCTAATATGGCGCAATACGCATGAAACACACCTTAATAAACTTCTTTTGCTTCAGAAAAAAAGCAGTTCGCTTAATTCTTAAAAGCCACTATTTAGCCCACACAACCACCCTCTTTCGTGACCTAAATATTTTGAAAATCTCAGACATCCACAAATACCTATCAATAATTTTTCTGTATAAACTCACTCACAATACATTTCTAAATTATTTTCATGAATCATACTCTCATCTTGTTATACATTGTCAGTCATTGCACCACTACAAATCACATTAATAATTAATCATTCAATTACAATTACAATAAGTACACCATATGCTCGCACCAACATGAGACAGCGCACTCTTATACATACAACATCACATCTTATGAACACCATCATCA
>KB301608.1:186180-216050 GCA_000328365.1 Capitella teleta
TGTGCAACAACACTCGAACTGCAAAATCCAAACCTAGCTAAAAGAAGATTTGCGAGGCCACTAGTTTGGACTTTCCTCGAGATATAATTTCTCGAACACAATTGGGACCTATAGTACTTCCAAGGTGGATGGCTGTGGTCGATTTATATACAACATGACCGTTAATGTCTAGACCGAGATAACAGGTACTCCTATCATTGTATCAGATATATACACTTTTGTTTGCATTGTATTTTACAGAATATTCCTTAGCAAAATCTTGACATATTTTTAGTAGTAATTTTATTGAACTTCTATTAGGAGCGAGGAGAGTTAAATTGTCCGCATAACAGAGAGCTCCACAAAAGTTCTCACCAAAATGACAACCAACGTTTGATCGACTCAATCTATTTAAAAGGACATCCATATAAAGACAAAAAAATAGCGGGGATAAAACTCCTCCCTGTTTAAAGGGAGAACTGGTTAAAAATGGACTTTTAGTCGTTATTTGATGCATCAAAAATGATTCTTATGCCTGGCCCACACAAGGAATATCATCGCTAACGATTTCGCGGGAGATATATTGCTAACTAGTCGTGACGTCAGGAGCTGTGATGAAACATCGAGTTCCTCATCTTTTACAATGGGGCTCGTCATATCAGCGTGTCCTGCGACTAAACCTTTGGATATTTTTTTATTTTATTTTCGGAAATAGATAGAATAATCATTTTGCCACCAGTCAGGCGCAAAAAAAAATAGTTTTCGTTGTTTTTCTTATTTTAACAAGCGTTTTTCTAGGACACCTACCATGGTTTCTCATCCTGAAACAGTATAAAGGTCAGCCAGAGTGCACCACGCATGCGCTTTCGTTTTGTAAACAACAAAGATGTCCTTTTATGGCGAAGATGATCTGCTCTGATTGGCTGAAATCGATAGCTTCACGAGGGGAATGGGATCAATTATGGCAAGCCCTCAGCTGACGTTTGCCTCCTATACTTCGTAATGGAAGCCATTCTCCCATAGGCGCAATGCTAACCCCCATATTCAGAATGCATTATTTCCTTACACTTGCATCCACGCACGGTGTTTTTGGCACGAAATGCTATCAATTGGTGCTATGGGTCAATAGAACATCACTTAAAATTCAGTTCCCCATCCCTTTAACACCATTTGTGCAATTAAAAGGATTGGGGAGAGAACTTCCCCAATTAACTCTCAAAGTTTGATTAGTGTACATAGAAATTAAGAAACGAATTATAAGTGGACATACATTTCGATCATCAAGAGCTTTAAACAATTTACAATACTCAACACAATCAAATGCTTGAGAGGCGTCTAACAGTACAACATGTAATGTGGAATTATTACGAGTGTAAAGATCGACAAGTTCATTTAAAACAAAAGTACATTGAGTGGTGTAAGAGTTTACCTTGAGCCCAAATTGAAGATCAGAAGTCACTAAATTCCCAGTATATTTCGTCATAATTATTTTGTCTAAAACTTTTGCAAAAACACTCCCAAGGGCAATCGCACAGTAATTAGAGGAGTCACTGGCAGATTTTTGGGTGCTTTTGTAATAGGAACCAACGTGGATAAATTCATCTTTCGTGGGGTATAGCTGTGGTTTACCATGAGGTTGAATAGATGGGCTAAGTACTTATACAATGCAGGTCCTCCGTGAATAAGATGGTTGGACGAAAGTTCAAATTCAGCGTCCCCTTTATGCGGACGGAGCTTTTTAATAGCAACTGTAACCTCAGCAGGGGTAATGTCATGAATTGCGGCACAATAGTCACTACAACCAGACCGCACTCTACCATTGATATCATGTAAAAAACTATCCATGGTTAGAATGTCATATGGGACACTGTTATATAAGTCCCGATACTTTGAAGTAAATACGTCATTTGTTCCCTTTTCTGTGTTTTCCACAAAACTAGAGGGCAAAATTTTGGCGCGTGTTATAAGCCTCACTTCATCTCAGAAGTTCCTACCTCTACATGCTAAAACGCCGTCTGTCATAAGTCCCATACAAATACTGGCCTGGGATCTTACAACTCGGCGGGAGATACGTTTATATTGAGCTCGGGCTCTCTTCATAATTTTATTGACCTCTTCCTGTCTGGGACAACCGTTGAATTTCCATAACCTGTGCCAGAAAATCGATCTCTCCTTGTATGGCTTGACTTCTTCTGACCACCTGGCTATCGATCTTTTCTGAAGTCTTGAGGACTGCGGTATACACACTTTAGCTGTCGAGATACAAGCATGAGCTATAGAATCATAGTACTGGGAAATTAGTTCATAGCATACATCACTAGTACAAGAGGTACAGCTGTAAGGCAGTTCAGTGGATTGCAGAGCAAGCTCTAAACAACAATGGTAGTTTAGCAAGTCATCACTAGACGCCTTGCGCCAAACACTATGCGGATCATAATTCATGACATGACCTGAAGGAGGGTTGCCACTTCGGCAGACAGAAAGGCAAGCTCTAAAAGTGAGAGCGTTAAGATCAGAGAGGTTGTCACCATCATAACGAACTGCACTATATAAAGAAGGTAAATCTGTAAAGTTTAGTGACAGAAGGAAGTGATCAATCGCGGAATGATGCCCTGATGAAGATCAAAACGTAAAGTCAGACTGCTTCAGAAGTTCATCGTTACAGATAAGTAAATCTTCCTCATCACAAAAGGATTTCAAGCGTCAAGTGTGGTACGATGAGCGGTTGGTATCAGTATTGAAATCACCGCCAACTACTACAAAGTCAACTGACGGATTAGATTCCATCATGAAGTGAATATCATCTAGAGTATCATCGTAAACCGTATTGATGGCCTGTGTATCATATGACATATAGACATTGACAAGAAGCAGTTTAAAGGCAGGGAAAGTAAATATAGCAGCCACTAGACGCTTATTTGTAGAACTTAAGACCTCAACAGTGCGGACTAGTGATTTTTTATACAAAATAGCAATTCCACCATAAGGTCTTCCCATTAAAAATTCATTCTCATTCATTCCAGACTTGAAAATTATTTTTGCATCATCAAATTGACTTTGGAAATCTTGAAATTGAGAGCTCAAGTACCAGTGTTCCCGTACAATCACAATATAAACATACAATAAAAATTTAACATAAGCCATTCTATCAATTCCATGACCTTTCATATTATAAGAGGTCATAGTGAGGAAGTCAGACACTGCCAGGTTCAGGTTGGTATTCGGTTGTGCAGCCATTGCTTACGAGTATTTATTTGGCTTCTCAAAGAATTCCTCGGATGAATAAACTTCCTTGAGACGAGTATCTTCCGCTGTTTTTCGGAAAAAGCGCCTGACTCGAACACCAAGCGGCTAGAAATCCTCGCTCAAGAGAGGAGGCAAAGAGGATGCTTTAACAACTACGCGAAAGCTGGCAAACTTAGAATCTTTATCAGAGAATTTCTCCACTTCCCGAAAATCAGCATTGTTATCTCTCAAGAACTTTTCGATATCATCTTCATCAGTGTCAGTCGCCACACGGTACAAGAATAAGTCCCGACTGGGTTCTGGTGCTCCAGTAAAAGATCCACCAGTCCTAGTCCCAGTAATAAGTTTGCTGTTTCGAGAGTGTCTCTTGCGATGAACAGTGACAAAAGCGGCATCATCATCAGAAGCAGTGGGTGCAGCAGACATTGATTGCGATCCGTTGGCAGCTGCATGGTTGCGACCTCTGGTGCGGTAATCCAGGTGGGGGAGGAGGAGGAAGAGAGTTCTCCTTCACGATACTGGCAAACGTCGGCTGTTCGTGATGATTGGCGACATTTATTCCCGAGAGCATTGTCTCTGTCATTGACACTCGCGCTTCCAAACGACTCATGCGTTCGATTAGAGCAATACTTGATGTTTCACATGGTTTAGCGAGTGGTATACGATGTAGGAGGTCATAAGGGACAGCGAAGAAGGGCTTTTTATCAGCCTCATCCAGGGTTACGATGGCATCTACGATGTCTGTGATGGTCAGAGCAAGTCCCTTATCCTTTCTGACGTTCTGTCATTTGATTAATTTGGGCATAACGGAAGGGTCACGTCAGCCCCAAAGAACATCACGGGCAGTTACGATTTCATCACAAGTAAAAAAATCAAAGATCACCTTCTTCACATATTCAGCGGATGATGACATTAAACTGAAAGATATGTATGATAATACAGGATCCATTACAGGCTTAGAAGCTGTCATGTTTACAAAAATACCTCACATCCGGCTATAATTATAAAGCCAGAGTGGGTGACCCGAATTTATGGACAAAATTAGAATTTAATCAAAGCCGAGATTTCGGAGGACAAAATAATGAGAGAATAAATATATTAATTAATTTAACATATGTACAAAAATGCATGTGAAGAAACGCAGTTCAAAAAGGAATATGCTAGTGCAATAAAATATGGGAAAAACACAAAGAAAACACGAGAAAATGCAAAAAAATACACGGAGCTCAGAATAATTACATCTACCTCAAACATGAACGACTCTCTCTCCTGTGCATGATCTTCTGATATTTCTGAGAAATATCATGCATTTTGCATGATATTTCTCAGTTTTCATCACATACCAGAAGGGAGGGGGGATGAAGTCCGCTGAACGTTTTCATGGAACTGCGATTTTTTACTTGATTTTAACGGAGCACCTTTCTCGGAATTTATTTTATGTACAGTCGGTGCATGCACCGAATTGCGAAATGAGGTCATTCTGTTAAACAGTGTTGAAATGAATGCTTCAATGATATTTGAAGCTCTAGTTTTCCTCATTGGCAGGATGGTGCATTTACAATATTCACCACGACAGTGTACTGCATTAAGTTAATGGATTACTAACAAAAATGAATCGGACAAGGTGTACACCTTGACATGGCATCTTGCTGTGGTTTTCAACTAATGGAGTGTGCAGTTTATAATAACTGCCTACTTTTCAACTGTGAGAGTGCGATGATGTGATAAAACTTGCATTTGTTGAGAGGCAGCCGTGCACTCGAACGATGTCAGCTGCCGATTTCCCAAGAAAATATGCGCGTCTGCGCTACAAATTGTAAAAACAATTACCGAATACACTGTATAGATGTTTTAAGAGTATTCTCTCACTTTTCGAGGTCAATATTGTCATGCTGTGACACATTTCACTGTATACTTACTATTCAGGGTGATTGTTTTGTATGATATCCTGAGAGAAACACTATAACACAAAATTTGTAAATAAAAGTGGCGATCTGTGATAATTTTCCATCCTTTTTTTATGGCACTCAGCATAAATAAAAAACAACTCTATTTTGCTAATATTAGGCTTCATTTCACAAATTAACAGGATTAATCAAGTAAATTGAGCAACATTTTTCAATTGAAGTAATGAAGGATTTCCCTCGAAGCTCAAAGCTGGTTCATTTGCTAACTAGGTCAGGGTCAATGAGTAAGTGAGAATTTGATAATTTGTTCAATCGAGCATTCATGTAGTTTTATTTATTAAGTGAGTTTGCGCATTATATTATTTTATTAGGTGGCAAAATATATCGGGATTAGTTTGTGTGATTTTGAGGCTGGTGTTAGCGTTCTTAATTGCCAAATTACGCAAATTTCCATGAATGTCTGAAATTGAGCGCTGATTTCATGATCATTTTGTGTAACTTTCAGATTAATTTACAGAGATAACTCCGTCTTTATATGAGAACATTCAGACGGCTTTCTGTCTACTCATTGGTGTACTCAGGTGCTTCGGAACATCTGCCATGAGTTAACATTCAAATGGTGCATTGGCACTATGTCCAATTACACCCCTGGTAACTGTCACGATGAATCGCTAATTACTATTCAAGTGGAATTTCAACACCATGTGAATGTGTTAGAGAAGTGAACTCAGTGGGGAAATATGGCCATTTAGATGGATGTAAGGGAGGATAACTACATTTATCTCTTTGGTGGATACTAGGCATATATAGTATGTCAATAAACAGGCAATGGATTTTATGCTGAAATATTGCCATGTACAGAGTCGGATGAATATATATAGGAATTTAGGAATACAAAGGGGTTTCGGCCAACACTGGATACAACAAGATGGGTTGTGTCGCGTGTAGGTATAGAGCTCATAGACCTAATGATTCCTACCGGGATTTTAGACTACAGTGAAACCCCGCTAACTCGAACTTGAAGGGACAAGCAAAAACACTTTGACGAAGAGGGTTTTCGACGAATCAGGGCTTTTGAATTCTCAACATTGCGGTAACGTTATGATCTAGGCGATGATGTTATGATAGCATATTGATCTCAAATTACATTGCCATGCCATGATTACAAAGATGTCTCGTAGAGATTCGGCGATAGACTGGTTAATTTGGTGTGACGAATGATTGGGTTTTATACTGATGGGCAGAGTTTGTTCATTATTGATGTTTCCCACCTATTCACCATCTGAGGCTATACCGCTTTCTGTAATCGTCTGGCGGCTGCTTTAATCGACACAATGCAGTATATTACGCAATGAAAAGGCAGAGACAGAGACCCTGACTTCTGAACAATGCAAGAGGTGACATGCGAGTCGATCTCTGTTTGTAAATGATTGTTCAAAACAGTAAACAAAGTTGCGCTAATTGCAATTAGTGAAATGGTTCTTTGATCTCAAAAAAAATTGACGATCACGATTCAATTTTGCTCAAGGGACCGAAAAATATGTTTGAGGAACAGGGTTTTTCAAATAAGCGGTGTTTGAGGAATCCGAGCACTCCGTAATGCAAAGTATAGGGGAGTCGTCGGAACTTTGAAAATACTACGACGAAGAAGGGTCTTTGAGTTATCCGTTTTCGAGTTAGCAGGGTTTCACTGTAATAAATAGTAGGAGTCATGAGTGATGAGGTTCGTAGACCCCAACAAATCATGTAGGACATAGAGAGTCATGTAGAACCACCACCCAAGACCAATGGAACATTTCCAGAAGTATGTCTTCAGCAGGCTGTTGCTGAGTAGACTGTCTGCAATCCTATGCCGACCGTGGGGGTCGAGGTCCCGGGTTCGAGACCCGATCAGGCCACGGGCGTTTTGATTGTGAATTATAATTGTAATCCGTTATAATTGTAATTCTTTGGTGACAACTGCGTAACAAGGCCGGGCGCTGTGTACTACTGTCTATGATAGTATGCAGGATAAAGAACCTTTGGGATTTATCGATAAGAGAAGGGGAAATCTCGGTCCCGGGCCTTCTGTACTGGCGCCCGTATCACCCAAGTGGGTTGGGTGGAGCCGTAAAACCCCATCACTCACTCACTCACTCACTCACTCACTCACTCACTCACTCGTTACTGAGTAGAGAGCATGCTAGATGCTCTGTTTACAGTTTACACATATCTTGTTTCCATGGTATTTACATTATGTTTTTGTTTTCTCTTTTTCTTCTTTTTCCATTTCATTTTATAGTTTATTTTTTGTTTATATTTCTGTTTTTGTCGTCAGAAGTTCCTGATATTTTTGGGTTTAATTCACCAATATGTCTCGTGTGGTTTTAAGCCACTCTAAGTTACTCAGCCAGCCACTAACTAGTACAGCCGCTAGCTACCCAATTTGACAGTCAGCAAGCTGCTAGCCAGCCACTCTTGTTACAACCAGCTGGTATATTTCTTAACAGCAGCTCGACCTTGAACCATGTTTGAAATTGATTAGACATGTATAGTTAATATCGATTAGTACATTTACTTGGTGATCTAGCGACTTGAATTGGTTCAAACTTTCTAAACAACAATTGCCATGAACTGACTTGCACCTTGATCATAAAGTTAATAAGTTTGTACATTTCCAAATCATGTTTGTTGAATGTGTACAATGTAACACAAATTGCATGTTACTATCCTAGCATCTTGGGCTTATAATCTGTGACTCGTGAAGTTGGGGAAAAAAACTTAAAATAGTCCATGCTGATAAGGAATTCACCTCTGTGAAATCAACAGAAAAGCGAGCTGTCTGCATGTGCGATGCCTCTTGAAACTTATTCTGAACTTTTGATAAAAGAATTGTACAAGAAGCAAGAAGGATGACAGCAGTAGGTCAAGGTCACTTGTTTTTAATTGTAGCAGGCAAAGCGTGGCTTTAGCGCTCACAGCGTGTGGCAGGTACTGGGGGCATTACGCTGCAGGTGCATGCTCAATCCCTTGTTTGGACATAAATAGTTGTGAACGTATCCGTGTCCATCGGACATTAGTAACACGGGTATTCGTTATCCGTGTATCCATGTTGATGCACTATTTGCCCAGCTCTACTCAATTTTCGGCAATATTTTAATTTTTGCAGCAAACATGGTGTACTTAGTTGATAGTCTACAAGAACGTTTGGCCCACTACGTAAACACAGCTCCGACCACGTAAATTTGATCCTGTGAAATGACTCGAATACGAAAAACCGCACTGTGAGTAACTGCGAGTAACCTGTGACAGTGTGAATGGGTTTAAAATGGCGTTTAAAATGGCGTTCAAATCTCAGTTTGCGCAACTCTGGTTTTAAAGGATACTAGCTATAATTAGAAGAAATTAACTTCCGGTTGCGCTCGAATTTTGAAATAGTTTTTATAAATTGTGGAAAATCATAAATTTTCAGGTGATGACCAATTGGTTGCGTGGCATGCGAGCAACAGTTTTTTCTTTTCTCATTTTGGTGTTTGTCATTCTGAAAACATGTCGTCCCTTTTAAAATTAGAGCCAAAAAATCCGTTACTGGGCGATAATATGGTTTCCTCACAGCCAAAATATTAGCTAAAACAAGTATTTGAACTAAAAGGTTGGCGTTTACTGAAAGCATTTTCTGAATATAAATGAATATAAGGTCGAAGGACACATATTGCATAATAAAATATCATATAATTGAAAATTAAAATTGCAGCACTAGTCTAATGATAGGTACTAAGGTAGTATGAAGTATAAGTTTAGTATCACACTTTAGTATCAGAAGTACGCGTAAATATCTTCGCGGGGAATAATTGGCGTGAAATGCGCAAAACTCTATTACCATCGTGAATTTAATTCCTCGCGAATTTTAGTATTGACACGGCAGGCCAAACCCCAAATGAGCTGTCTTAATTGCCAGCTGTCGCAATACATACAAGCCGCAGCGCTAATTGCCTATTTGTTTTTGCAGCTGTACAAGTCCTTAAAAGAAAATGTTCGGACGTTATTGGCCTACCACCGTCTTGTAGAAATATATTACCCAGTAATTATAATATGCTGTTCACGTGCGATGTATTACGTCGATTGCGAACACTGTTATTCGTGAAATGCTAGCAAATAGGTCGATCGCCAATATTATTCCCCGTGAAGATATTTGCGCGTACGGTATATAATAATATATTGTATAATAATTGACATGTATAATTGTCACACTTGTGAAAATAGTGATTTATGAGAATCAGGGCATGAACCGTTAATTCAATAACCATCTTTTGAAATGAACCAATTAATGAACTATCTGTTTAATACTCATGATACTGTTGACTGTAGAACAGGAAATTGTCGCGTTGCATTAAATTTTCACTAATTTCCAAAGCGGGGTCAACACTAATTTTTTTCGCAAGCGCTTGGTGTTGAGCCCGGAAAGTATCTTGAAAGTTAGCTGACATACTACAGCGAGACCGATTTATCTGTGCTACTTGAAAGTAAACTTTCAACTACTTGAAAGTAAACTTTCAAGAGTAGAAGAAAATTGGAAGTAGCTTGGCTTGGCAACTGGCCGGGCGATGCCAAGCGTACAAGAAGCAAGAAGGATGGTAGCAGTAGGTCAAGGTTGCTTGTTTTTAACCGCTACAAGCAGAGTGTGGCTTTAGCGCTCACAGCATGTGCCAGGCACTTGGGCATTACGTTGTAGATGCATTCTCCCGTGTTTGGGCAAAACTATCCATATTCGTGTTTGTCAGATATTAGTCAAAACGGATATCCGTTATCCGTGTATCCATGTTGAAGCACTATTCGCCCAGCTTTATCATTAACATCAATCAAGCGTTCCATTTTTTTTCTCCTCTAGGATGCCCCGACAGAAGCAGGTGCTCAGTACTTATGGCAGACACAGGAACCGAGTTGTCTCTGTTGACTTGTGGTCAAATGGCGAAGATAAAAAAAGAAAAGAAGACTTGTTTGCCAGCATCAGCAGTGACGGCAACCTGACAAAATCCTTTGACCTCTCTGACGTTAAAAGTCGACGACAAAGAACTCCTCTTTCACCTCAAGTATGCCTCAGTTTTGGCTCTTGTATGAGTGTAATTTTGTTTTTTAGTCCAGCTCATCTGAAGCAAGTGTTGGTTTATTTGCTGGCAACGAGAAGCAGGAACCACTCCAGCGTCCTAAGAGGGCAGTTATGCAAAGGAAGAATGTGGCAAATAAAGAGAATTCTCCAAAGAACCCTGAGATTAATTTCAGTGAATTTGACAACTTCAGTCTGGTTGTGTCTGATGCTACGTCACCGATTGTTTGTGCTAATGAAGTTTTGGCCGAGAAGGGAGCCTCTGACGTCATTCAGCAGACAAGTACCCCTCAGTGCAACAATTCGCGAAAGAAATTGGCCAGAAGAATTGCGTCTATTCCTAATATTGAACCCGAGAGTAGTTATTACACTCCTGATGCTTCAATAGAAGTCCTCAATTGCTCTTCTCAGTTTAAAGACTTGAATTTATCAAGTATCACTGAAAGTGAAGAAAGTGATACTCGTAAGTTGCAGAATTATTATTATTTGTGAATACTATTTTATATTTTCCCCTTTTCAGAACATTCTTCTTTTGTAGTTTCTTGTGATATGTTTGAGACATTAGACCGAACTTCATTAGAGCGAGTTGCTCGTCAAAGCACTTCGCTCCGATCACAATCTGAATCAAGCTGTAGGAGCATGCATGAAGACAGTGCCATCCACTCAAGGGAATATGAGGCTGATGCAGAGGCCGTCTCTGATTCCACCCAGAACCACCTCAGCCTCTTGAGCGACATTCCGGAGGAAATGAGGTCACCAGAACCTCGTGAGATATTGCAGGAACTTCGAAACTCCTGCCAATCCATGATGGTAGTAATCCAGTTTATGCTCTGCTCAAGTGTTAATTATGTTTTTTTCTTTTTTTCTATGAGTGTTTGAGTCCCATTCGACATAGATCTACGGGGTTGCTAATTTCTCCAAAAGAAAAAGTTCTGCTGCAGTGTGATCAAGATGATGTGATGCCTTTCAAGAAATGCCTCACTCCGACGTAGGGTTCATTCATTGCATGTATTCTTACTCAGAAGGATATATTCTTACTTTTGCAGAATGTTAAAGAAGTGTCAGAAGATTGGCGAAGGTGTTTATGCAGAGGTGTTCAAAACGGAACGCAGACGTGAGTCTGTCGCTCTCAAGGTCCTTGCCTCGCAATTTTGCATGTTGAAATATTTTTATTTTTAAATTCCGCAACAGATCATTCCAATTGAAGGAAATTTTCTTGTCAATGATGAGCGGCAGAAAACATTTGAAGAAATTTTGTCAGAGATTATAATTTCCAAGTTGGTCGATCGTTAGATACACTTGTTCGTTTCAACTTTGTTTTGTTCTAGGGAGCTGAGTGCATTGCATGACGGAGAAGAGAACTGCACTTCGAATTTTGTTCTGGTTAAAAAGTGGGAAATGAAACATTAGTTATCTCTACTATATCATTTTGTTATTTTTGTAGAGTGTCGGTAGTGAAAGGTGCTTATCCGCAACAGTTATTGGATGAATGGGACTCGTACGATCGGCTGAAGAACTCTGAAAACGATCGACCTGGTTTGAAAGGAACTTTGGTTTTACATGCGTTTATCATTGGACGTTTTGTTCACAGATATCTTCCCTTCTGATCAGTTGTTCATTGTTTTTGAGTTTGAAAATTGTGGTCAGGATCTTGAATCTTTTGAGGTACTTTGTTCTATTTATCATTATTTTGTTTTACAAGTATTTTTTCCAGTTCAAATCTGCAGAACAGACGCTGAGCGTAGTTTTGCAAGTGACGGCGGCACTTGCTGTAGCTGAGAATGTTCTTCAGTTTGAACACAGAGATCTGCACTGGGGAAATGTGCTCATTCGCAGCATTCCACAAAAGCAGCACTCATTTCGATTAAATGGAGAAGAATTCTTCATCGATTCTCACGGCATTAAAGTCTCTATCATTGACTTCACACTCTCTAGACTCTCAAAAGGTCAAAGGACAAAAATACTCTGTTGTTCTATCAGTGTTTGGGTACATTCTTTTCATACTCAAGAGATATGGGTATAATGATGAATCGTGAGGAATTATTCACAGTAAAAAGCAGTCCTGTAAAGTGGTTAAAATCTTCTATGCTCATTCAAGGATCAAGACCTGATGTCATTTCAGATGGTTGTAGCATTTACACAGATCTTTCATCTGATGAAACTCTATTCCAAGGGAAAGGAGACTACCAGTTTGATATCTATCGTTTGATGCAAGAGTGTAACAAGTGAGTTTGCTTTACATATTTATGTGATTTTTTGGACTCTTAATGATCAAATTTCCAGGAATTTGTGGAAGCCGTATGAACCTTACACCAATGTTCTGTGGATTCATTACCTAGTGGATAAAATGTTGACGCAGAAATCAAAGGGATTCAATCCGTCTCGAACATTGAGCAAAATTTTCAAGACTGTGAATATCAACAGTGCTGGAGAGCTTTTACATGCATTCAATGTACTGTGATGCATTTTATTATCGATTTTAGGAATTGTTGTGCAATAAAAATCTTGTTTTAAAATTTATTTCTTAATATCGAGATACACAGTCCATATTAAACAGCAATTGCAACGGATTCAACACAAGGCTGCACACATCACACCCACGCTGAGGGATCTTTATTGGCTCCCTGTCCATCTGCGCATTGATTTTAAAGCTCTGTGTCTTATCCATCTCTCCATCAATATTTTATAATCTTTTATAAACCAAACAGATTTTTACGATCAACTAATGATAAACTGACCCTTGTTTTTAACCATTATAAATCCCTTAGTGGAATCAAATGTTTTATTCACCGTGGTTTTAAAATGGAATTCGCTTCCACTTTTTTCGGATCAAATATTTCACATGACTCATTTAGGAAGAAACTGAAAGCCTATTTTTGTTAGACTCTTTATAGTTTTCCATTTCAAGTAATGCGCATAGAAACTTTTATTTTGTATACATGTATTTGCGCTTTATAAATTCATTATTATTATTCCTAAGAGTTATAATTGGTATTTTTATGTGTGTGTGTGTGTGTGTGATTGTGCGCGTGTGATGGGGGGTGTGTGTGTGTGTTCATTGTCTATCCAAGACTGACTGTACTCGGAAAAAATGTTTATACCAGAATTCACGGATTGGCTGCGAAAGACTGGAGGGCGAGAAATTTGAGCGAGTCATTTGTGGCGTAGAAACACATTGCCTGGGTCGTCAAGGAAGCTTGATCAGTGGTGATCACACCTATATGTACTGTTCGCTCAACTGAGTGTTGAACGTTTTAATATATAACAAATTCCACAAAAACAAGATGTTACCAAGGCTGACATTCTTGGTTACAATGATATTAATGGTTAACTCGTCACATTGCGAGGGCTCTGACTCATAAAGACGCAACAATATGACTAAACATGTAAATCTAGCTTCAAAAGGGGCTAAAACCAAAATGTATTTAGTATAACCATAATGCTCGTTTGTTTTTCTGACGTTCATACTTATAGTAAACTAAGTTTCCCTGTCGGAAGTGATTTGGTATCGCCAGAAGAAGCGTCGCCTCTGAAATATTTACAAATCACATACCAATTGCATGCATTCAATGTCTTGGGGAAACAAAACGTGTCTTCATTGTTTGTGAGGTATTGGTATTTTTAATAAGTAAGGAAAATCCCTGTCAAACCGCCCAGATTTTGGACTTTGGTGCTTGTTTAAAACAAAACCCGGTGAAGCATACTCCGGGACCCCCTAGCGGTGCTTTTCGTGGGCATGCTTCTGTGCCTTCGGTACAGCTCCCCTATATTTTTCTTGTCCTCGGTCTTTTAGTAAAACCCCGCCCTGTGAAAATACTCAAATTAACATTGTGCAGTTAATTAATTAGCTATTATTGTTTATCATCTGGTCTGGCCCCTTGCAATGTGGCTTTTTCCTGATCCGGCCCTCAGCCCAATATGAGGTGTCGACCCCTGTTGTAGACCCAAACTTGGATTAACGGATTTTTGTTGCCGAATTCCTTTTTTATTTTTATCGTAACCAGTGGTGGGATACATGTACATCGGGTGTTAATTTTCATTGCTTCATTTGCGTGCGTATAGTACAGTATTAAATGGGTGTCGAATGCCGATTATGGGATGGTACGTATCATTATCACAATCATGTGATGGTGAAGTCTGAACTCTTATTTTGCGAATACGACCACACAAAAGAGAATAGAAAAAATGTAGGCTGATCTATTCAGTGAATAACCAAGCGAGTACAATGTACCACAATATCTTGATTTATGACCACTTGCAGGCAATCGAATGAACCATATTCAAATTTGGCGGGTAGTAAATGGCGGGAGTGGGTAATGACAAAAGCGCCACCTAGCGAATGTCAGCTCAAATCTCGCGCTGCCATTGTCCCAAAATTACAAATTAATCTAATATAACGACTTTTGATTTCTATTTTACGCAATCCATTAAGTAATAATGTATGTTGATTGTGTAGGTAAATATTCACAATTTGAATAATGTTTTCAGCGCATTCAAATGAAAGTGAGCGCAGATCTCGCGATGGTGAGATCTCGTCCTCCCCTTTCCGCGTCGTTTAAGTGCCGGTAGCCGGTTTGTTCTTTCACTTCGTTTTTCTCGTGCATTCAACGAACACAAGCCCACATACACAATGGCCAGACCAAAGGTTTTCTTCGATATCGCCATTGGCGGTGCCAACGCTGGCAGAGTCATCATGGAGGTAATATCCTATCGATTCTCCAATTTTTCTTTCGGTAATATTTTTGCCATGGATTTTATCGTGCTTCTTCCTGGTTTTTGACTCGGTTGTTTGTGGATTCTGACATATTTTTTTGCTTGTTAGCTTGTAGTTCGCACGTGGGCAGACTTTTATTCAGTAAATGTTCCCTGTCTTTGATAATATTATCACTGACTTTCTGCTTTATATAATGGGCTGCAATTAATACTACATAGGGAATTTATTATGAAAATGTATTTTTCCCCTTTTGTTTGGTTGCTGTCATGAGTGATGCTGTTCTGGAAATTTCTATTACCGACGCGCGACCTCTCGAACTTCAAAATGGTGTCATGGCATGTGCATGATGTGGCCATGAAAGCTCACGGCTGTAATGGTTCTTATTCTTAAAAAATGATAGGAATTTGATTTCGTTCGATTTCGTTTCGACTGCTCCCGTGCTGTATTGCAAGTTTACTCGGTATTAGCCGATTAATTAGGAGATAATTCTATTTCTTCACCTGTCTGTACTTTTCAGTCTCAAAAGTAGAGTATTTTTTGTTTATTCCATTAGAGCTTGGCCTGTCGCAATGATGTCTGTAATTTGCGTCTTAGCTTCTCCAGTGGGGGCAACATGCCTGTTCGCCTGTTATCCACTGTATTTGCTCTGATGTCTATCTTTTACTGAGTACACTGCCAGACTCCTTATTTTTTTTTCTTTTTTTTTCTCATTATTCTCCAATTTTGCTCTGCCCTCTAAATCATCTCCTACTCTTACTCACAGCTGTATGCCGATATTGTTCCCAAGACTGCAGAGAACTTCCGTGCTCTGTGCACTAACGAGAAGGGATTCGGTTACAAGGGCTGCCCCTTCCACCGCATCATCCCTGGGTTCATGTGCCAAGGAGGTGACTTCACTCGTCAAAACGGAAC
Organism: Capitella teleta; assembly: GCA_000328365.1. Classification (NCBI taxonomy): domain Eukaryota; kingdom Metazoa; phylum Annelida; class Polychaeta; family Capitellidae; genus Capitella; species Capitella teleta. The sequence goes on from KB301608.1 coordinate 202,022, forward strand.
CGGTGGAAAGAGCATCTACGGCGAGAAGTTTGCTGACGAGAACTTCCAGATGAAGCACACTGAGGAGGGAACTCTGTCCATGGCCAACGCTGGGCCCAACACGAACGGCTCCCAGTTCTTCATCTGCACTGCCAAGACTTCATGGTGAGTCTCTCCTTTATTGCCCTAGATCATAACTGAAACTTCTCTTCCTTCAGGTTGGATGGCAAGCACGTTGTGTTCGGCCGTGTTATTGATGGCATGAATATTGTCAAGAAAATGGAGCAGCAAGGCTCACAGGGTGGCTCCACCAAGACCTCCGTGGTCATTGCTGACTGCGGCCAGCTCTAAGCTGTGCACTTAGCCACCTGCCCCATCTGCTATCTCGTTCAGAACAATGTTGTATGGCATTTAAGTGTAAACGCTCACTGCGTGTTTTTCGAGAAGAGCATTCCTCTCTTTTTCTGTCTTTTGGCTGAGTTGACGACATCTCTCTTCTATTATTCCTTGTGTTTTGCCACCATGTGGTTCATTTTATTATACTGATGGTAAGATCATGTTATTTAAATAAAGAACAAGAAAATTCTCATTAACACCTAGATATTTACTTTTGTTCTCTGCTCTGGGAAGATCTCCTTTTTTTCAATAAAGGTCTAATGTAATCTTGTAAGGCTTCTTTTTGTTGCTGATTTAGTCATCTTATTTGATTGCATTTTTTTGCGATACTTGGGGGCCTTTATTTCTTTACTGATTGAAACTTTCATTAAAGTGCTGGGAATTGCAATGCTCGGGAACTCTTGGTATGTGCTGGTGAATGCTTGAAGAATAACTAAAATTCGATAATGAAAATTAGACTTTAACTGGCTTTGGGCTAAATCCGCATATTTATTTTAAGAGCGCTTTAAATTAACACTCTTGATTTGGTGAAATATAAGTTGAGCAGATATACTAGAAACATATCTACTTGCTTTAATTAGCTTTCATGTGGTTGCGGAAGAAAAGGTGAAATCATAGGCGGGGTTCTATCAAAAATGAGCCTCGTGTTTTGAACTGTATTCTGCCTGAGTAAGCATGTCTTTATTGTAATAAGGACATTCTATTCATAGCTGAAAATTTTGTCTTATGCTTACATAAAGTAAGATTTGACCATGCGATGTTCTGAAATGAAGTTCCCTTTAGATTTGATTCAAGACAATTAAATTTACTTTTTCTTTCTGAGACTGCTTTTTGCACTGAAGGAACAGAATTTCTGAACCAAAAACTGATCCCCAACAATCTGAAAATTCACTTGAAGCAGATGCTGCAGATCAGCTTGATTGAATTCGTCTCGAACATGATAAGCAAGATTGCCTCGGGTCACTTCCCACTCCACTTGAACTATGTCCCACCAATCTTTCCCCAGAACACAATTCTGGAGTCAGCCCACTTCCTTCGTGAACTCGTTCTGTGACTGTCTTCTGCTGGCCCTTTACAGATAACTCTTAGTCGCGATGGAGATATCTCATCACCTTTTTACTTTTTAGCCCCGAATCACACTGCACAGATATCGAATTTTACTTCGGGGCAAGAATTGTTCTGATGATCCGATCTACTATCCATATTGTCATTGTCTGCGTATGATTGTACCTTCATTATGTGAATATTGTTATATAATTATTTTTTATACAATCACGTTGATTGAACCGATGCATGGTGTAATATTATGCTGATATATATTGCGAGCGTCAAGTGTAGCATCATGATTATTGGCAGAGTCGTGAGAGTGCGTGCAGCGCTAATCATGTTTATGTTTCTCACAATAATTATTATGTCATGTTCATACAAGTCATGCTTTGCACAAGAACGGACATGTTGACGCACAACCTCTCGCTATCACTGAGTTTGAGAAACTAGTAATGTAGAGAGCTCGAATGCGTTGAAAAACAGGATCAAGTCGAATTATTACAGTACTTTTGGATTAAGGGATTGTTTTAATAAGAGAGTTATGATTTTCATCATGCTACATGTAGCAAGTCAGGGGTCCCCACACTTCTCAGAGAGCGGGGCCAGATAGTAAGTTCACATGGTCTCGGGCCAAGAAAAATACCGAACGGATATAAACTATATTTAATGCAAGATTTCCCCCAAATTTGAGAATGCACCAGGTCATCAGCCCAAAATGAAGGTCAGAAATAGAAGCGCTCGGTGGAACCAAACCATAGCTAGCGCCGAAGGAGTGCAGCCACTGTAGCGGGGTCCGGGAAAATTTTCAATTTATATTGCTAAAAAATGCAAAATTGACACCCGGAATGATTTAAACACAGATAAAATTGTGGGAATGCAGTGCTGTAATGCTCTGGTGAGAATCCTGAAATTGCACGTAAAACATATGTATACATATAAAACGAGGAGATGTTAGGCATCATTGAATAGTGAACACAAAGAGAGCTTGATCAGGTCCATGAGGTTGGTGCCATTTTAACTGTGAACAGAGGCAACTTCTTGCCAGCTTCATCCAGGTTGTTGCCTTTCCATCTGCTGACATTGTCCAGGAAATGGCGATCTGTCTGGTTTTTGATGAGAGGAGATCCTTGACCTCCACTCTCTTCAAATTCTCGGCATTATCATTGAGCATCGTGAGTATTACGTAGCAGAATGGGTCATTGCCGTGTGGTGTCCTCTTTCTTGGCAGCAAACGGAAAGTCGCAAATTAATCCAAAACTAAGTCTTGTTCGTTTCAACGCAGTACAGAACATAATAATAAATATGTATTATCTCAATTGAATCTGGCCCGCGCTCCGGTTGGAAATTGGAATAGGAAATAAATTTTGAGGGAAAATATTTTTATTTTCGCGTGTAGAGTTAGTTACCCGCGGGTAAGAGGCTGCGGGCCACTCAGACACTGAGAGGGCTCGCCGGCTGGACCTGGCCTGCGGGCTGAAGTTTGGGGGGCCTCTGCAGTCCAGTAAGTCCACGTTCAAGCCTGATCTAATTAGTCACGCACCCCGGTCTGGACTTACGAAAAGTGACACAAATGTCTTCGAAGCAGAGATGGAATGATGAATATTAATATACGGATAGAATAAGGTACATTATGACTTGTGGGTGATACAGTGTATTTGTTTGCAGGAAATCATTATGTTCATATAACGCGTTAGTAGTGTTAATTATTATTATTCTGAGGATCGATTCTTGTTATATGAGCGACTTTGTCGGTATCGCCCGTGGATCAGCCATATGGTGTCAGGCCCGTGAGGAGTCCACACTATTTTTATTTTACTCAAGCATGATCATTAATTTTATGCGACATTAGAAAGGCCTTTGTATCGCCGAACTAGTTATGCATAACCCCCCCCCCCTCCCACCTCCACTGTAACCCCGTGTAACGACAAGATAATGGAGGTTCAGTCAATACTACAAGTGAATAGTGACAGTCTAGTAGCACGTACACGGTACTAATGACTAGTACACAGGTACATGTCTGGTTCGGTTTCGTTGATTTATAGCGGGAAAAATACAGAGCCACTCACATGGTTTCAGGACTTGACAGGGAGGTTTCGTAGTATGCTTTTTTTTTCGGATGGGCATTCTTTGTGTCAATACAACAATTGCATAAACATGCTAAAATGTATGATTTTTGTATTATACTGGGGTAATACATTCTTATTTTGAACTATGATTGTATTACAACAACAATACGAAAGCGCTTCATGACACCCATATTGCATCTGTCACCTGACTATTACGATCATTGTCAAACTGAGCATTATCACTGCTAAGTCACAAGATCGATGACTATGAGTATGAGTTCAACATGTTGTTGATTGGGCTTAATTAGATTGTAATTTGGCGTTTCTGTGGTTCATCGAAACAACTTGATATTCCTGTCGTCAACGGAGTCAATCAAGATTCAAGGTACTAGTATAAACATTAACATATTATCATATATCATTATATGTAGCTGACATACTACAGCGAGCCCAATGAGGTATACAGACCTCGCCCGAGAATCTGTGCTACATTATATGATATTCTGATATAGCCCTTTACAGTTTACTATCATAACTATGGCTGATCCCGATCGCCTGTGGATCAGCGCTACCGTGTTAGGCCCAAAATGAGTCCACACTAATTAAAATTTTAGGTTTCCAGATAACTTTACAATTTTCACGCAAATAATCTGTCAAATATAACTACGTCCATTACTCCATGCTGTATCCTGCGATTTCACAAAGGGCCACAACAACCGATCCGGGTTTTAGATGTGTTGCTGAACTCTTTTCATATCACCATTGTCTTATTTTACTAAGAAACATGCTGGCAGCCGTGAACGTCGCGCAATGTAAACATCCGCAAGCAGCATGTTGCTAGGATTGAAATTATGGATGCACGAAATTCCTGGTTCTGACTTCAGCTGCCCGGAATCAAGGTCATTTCTCAGAGTTCCGGTTCTGGCAAAAATCGCCTATGGGCCCGTAACTTGCCGCCGGATTTTGTGATCATAAGAAAAAAAATTTGTATCATCGATTCTATGTTAGAGCAAGACTTTACGTAACACCTGATGCGGGCGAAGGCGAGTCAGGAGGAAACGGACTAATAAGGACAATTAAAATTAAAGCGACTGGCGCCGACTCAAAAACTTTGAGCTTTGTTCCTTCAATTGATTTCGTAATCCCTCTGATCTCCTAATTGGCTGGTTATCACAGCATTGAGCATTCACGGCTTTTTAAAGAGGTGCTCAGAGGTGTGAATGAGTTGATCACTTGTTTAATGACTAACAACAAACAGGAGGAATCGGCTATCTTAAATAAACATTGCATGGGGGTAGCATGGCTTCATAAACTTCTCTCAGATTTTGGACGATTTCCTTGCAGTTTTTGCCACTTATGACGGACCTTATGGCGGCAACCTTAAACATTGCCTGGAGGGTAGCGGTGCCTCCTTCCTTGTGCGTAGGGGCTTTGATGACGGAACGTAAACTCTTGTCAGCATGCATGCACTGTTTGCCAGTGCTTGTTTGGTGTGCACACTGCACAGAGTCAGTTTTATTGCATCAATAATTCAAAATACCAATCAATTGCAGTTTACATTATCTTATCTGGTTAACCATCGTGAATGGCAAAATATTATAGCCGTTCACAGACAACCCTTAATTTGCACAAATGTCTTCAGTTAATAAATTGAAGACGTTTTATAAGTTAATCAATTATTATGATAATCAGTTAGTATCAGTGATCGAGTGATCGCAATCAATAAAAGATACGGCAATGAAAAATATTCGTGTTACTCCTATTTGCTGCTTCATCCAATAAAGTTATGAGACCACCAATGGCACCATGCATTTGAATTTTATGACAGACGTTCAGGGTTAGAGTACTGGTACTAGTTTTAATGGTAATTATTTGTATACAATCATGTTGATTGGACGGCATGGTGTAATATTTGCTGATATATATTGCGAGTACAGTCTGACCACGTTAATCCGCTGTCATGTAATCCGCCCTTTTTGCAATCCGCCCTAAAATCTCAGGGATGAATCGTTTGTAATGTTAATTGTGTCATGTAATCTGCCCTTTTCGTTAATCCGCCTCTGACTACGATTCTAGGGAACAAATCTACACTTTACCATTGCAAATAACACATGTAATCCGCCCCCCCTCCCCCCCAAATAGCATGTCGAAAACAAACATCAGCCAAGAATTAATTATTGGCAATTTCTTTGAAGTCGGGTCAGTTTAACAACAAATGACGCCTCCCCGTTTCTTTAACGCTTAACAAGATAATTAAACAAAGCGAATCAATCGCAGGCAAAAGTTCGGTTAAGTCTTTAATTTAATTGGTCGCTGGGTTAAGCGATGTTCAGCGGAACGAACGAGATGACAAAGTTGTGAGTGGAGATCAATCGAGTGGAGAAGCATTATAATGCATTATCTGGATTTTAGGGGTTTTAGAATGACACACAATTTTCATCGATTTGTAGTCTGAAATGTAATTCGCTCTTTTCGTTAATCTGTCAGTTTCCTTGGGAACGGAGGAGGGTGGGTTAACGGGGTCTGACTGTATCAAGTGTAGCATCATAATCTCATGATTATTGGTACACAGTGCATGCGTACAATTAATTTAAAATCTGACATAGAAAATGAATTTACCTCTCCTGTCCAGGTTTGCATAATATTATTAGGGTTATACATTTCATAACCAATTAATATGATGAAGCTAGGTTTAGCAGAGCCTCCTTGAATGTATCTGTGATATGTTTTTTCCATTCATTGATTAATTTTGTTCTTCAGAAAAATGTCAAGGATCACAAAGAGCAAGACTATCAAGATTGATGAGTCTGTGTTGCTTTGCAAGAACGGATGCGGCTTCTATGGTTACCCTGCGTGGAAGGGATACTGCTCAAAGTGCTGGAGAGAAGTCTTCTCGAAGGAGTCACAGCAACATGATGCGGCAAAACAGAAGCGAGGAGTGCAGCCGTTCGGCCGGCGGCAGAGTCCTCAGCCGGCTCCTGTTGACGCCTTCAGCAAATTTGAAGAGAAAAAGAAAGTTCAATCGGAAAAGAGGAAGCAGACCGTGCGATCAATATTCAAGAAATCTCCCCAGAGTACTAAGACGGTCTTTGATGTTTCCATGTATATGTAAATTCTTCATTTGCAGATACGCTCCAAGAACCTATGGCTGAGAAATCAGTACGTAAAGTCAGCGCTGAGATCCAGCAGATTGGAGAAGAGTTTGCTGATTTTTTGAAGAGTCTTCGTAAACCTGAGGCAGCACTCGACGCTTCCAAGCAACTCAAATATTTCATAGAGAAAATTCAGGTGAGGTCTTCTCTTGAAAATACGCGGGTGATTTGAATGTTTCTTTATGACAGGGAATGCCTGATTCCCCAGTGGAGGACTTATCAGAATCTGTCGTCAATTTCTACCAAAGCCTGAGTGATCGAATTCATTCTAAGTCTATCTACAAAGGTGACATTTGATTTTTTCATTCGCTTGGTCATCTACTCTCTTTATGTTTCAAGGTCTTTCGCAAGAGAGCGTTGACCTTCTGATGGACTATGCTGAGAAGTACTTGTTGATCCGGTTGTACCGAGTGCTGTTCTGTCCTTTGACAACAGATGACGAAGATAAAGATCTGGCGATCCAAACACGCATCCGGTCACTGCACTGGATCAATGTGCACCTCTTGGACGCCCAGATCGATGAACAACAAGGCAACGTAGCAGAGCTCATAGAGAAAGCCATCACTTGTACGTAACGCATATTTAGACCCTGAAGCTGCCGGCCGCCGCCATGGAGTTTTGAGCCGTAAGCCAACCGTGGCTATACAGCTGGCCGCCATGTACTTACGCTGCCATCGTTCATATGCGCCGCCAAGATAATCAGTTGACAACTTGACATACAGTAAAACCTCGATGTGTCGAAGTTCGTGGGGTTAGCTCAATTACTTCGACTTAGGGATACTTTGACGGACAGGTTGAGACCGTTATGATATGACCGTTATGATGTCAAATCGTGTTCTGACATTTTGATTGACGATATGCGTTATGCACTTATAAACTATGAGAGGTTATGATTTTGTGATTGAGAGAGTAATTAACAAATATTAATAATGAAAAAGTAATGTCAAAAGGTGAAAATATTATCTTGGAAATCCTGAAAAAAAGAAAAAAAACAACTTCACAACTTCACGGTTGTTGTAGCTCTAAAGGTCTCAAGTGTCTTCACGTTGAGCTTGTGTTTTGTAGCTATAGCGATGCTGATGAACTAATGATGCTGAAGACTCTTGGTCACTAGATTTATACTGTTTCTCGCATAAACACTCGAAACAAACATCTTTGATTTATTGTTGTGTCCTTTGATATTAAAGCTGTCATAAAGTTCATAATAGATCTAAGGCTGGATTTCTTTAATTAACTCTAGCTTCGAATGTGAGCTGTCTTTGGTCGGCAATTCATTAAAGATAATCACAAGCACACCAACAACAATGCCTTAGTTGAGATCCACGGTCCGTTGATCTTTGGAGTCAGCCTCGCTTTGGTCGCAGCTTAAACAGAGGAGAGATAAAGGCTGTTCACTGCTTTGTGGGGCAGGGGTGTTCTGATGCTTTGTAAGCAACTGTGCCTAACTCTTTGAAGTAACCAAACTCAGAAACATGCTTACAGAATTTTTTGACTTCGAGCTATAGATAAAACATATGTCTCGGGGACACAGAAAACACTTCGACACAGGGATAAATTCGAGAATGAGACGTTCGAAGGACAGATGTTAATGCTAATAATAAAGTATAGGAGAATCGTCGGGACTTCGAAAAAACTTTGACACAGAGAGACATTCGAGGGACAGATGTTCGACACTTCAAGGTTTTACTGTATATCAGTATACAGAACTAATGAGTGATAATTTGATTGATTTTTGGGCTTGGAAGAGTTTTTCGGTTTTTTGGGGTAACTCATAAGACATGTTCCTTGCTTTGAGCCGGCTTGAACCATGATTTTTAATAAGCAAGCTGTGCAGAGTGGGGATAAAAGAATGGCTCAGTTGTAGTGATGCTACAACCAGCTGTATTTCCATGGCTTGGTGGTTTCGGGGTCTATGGCCATTCATAACACACTGCTTGACTTTCTCTATTCACAGCTATCATTGAGATGGACACGATGAAAGCGCCTCAGCAGAAACTCGAGTGCATCGTTCGGTGCAGCAAGAGCATTTTTGAGTGCCTGCGTGTGTCCAAAGGAGCCCCTGCCAGTGCAGATGAATTCCTCCCGGCTCTGATTTACGTTGTGTTGAAAGCCAACCCTCCTTTTCTCCAGTCTAACATTCAGTTCATCACACGGTTCGCTAACCCAAATCGACTGATGAGTGGAGAGGCAGGATACTACTTCACCAACCTGGTACTCTGCTCCTCTCATGAGTAAGACCCCTTCTAACCCTGTATTATTGCAGTGCTGTGTGGTTTCATTCATTGAGAACCTGAATGCTGACTCGTTGAGCATGCCTCAAGATGAATTTGACCGTTACATGAGTGGCGAAGCTGTTCCGCACGACCCCACCAAGCAGTACAGCTGCGAGGGACTTCGCCTGATGCACCAGAACCTGTCATCTCTTGGTGAACTACGCTCCCAATTGGAGTGTTTGATGGCAGAAGCGCTTCAGTTGCAACAGGATAACGTTGATTTCAAAGAGAACTTCAAACGTGAGATTGGAGCCGTCATGTTACGCACACCCTTGGTTCTTAAGCCACGCAAAGTCAAAGTGAACATTGATGAAGAAGAGGACAGTGATGTGTCAAGTCGCCTCCCCCCTCCCCTCATGCCAGAGGTCGTTGGGGTCGGAGGCATATTGAGTCAACCAATGATTTCGTGCAATACCCAATCCAGTGACTTCAATGAGAGCAATAATAACGGCCACTCGCCTGATCCAGTGGAATTTGGAGAATTCTCCTCGCATGATAATCCGTTATGATTACCAGACTGATTTGGTGTTGTACGATATTTATACTACAGAATATTTAAAATTACCATTCCCTGGGTTTTAGTAATAACAGTTCTCCTTCGCGTAGGATGCTTAAACACTATTGATATGAACAGCTGAATAATTAGGCTGTGTTTTGTTAGTAGCCCTAATTTTAAATAAATTGTCTCACACTTAATACATGTATTACGTTGGAATTTTTAAAGTAAAACAAAGCATTATACAAAGCTGTGGATGTTTTATTTATCTGGGGCTTTCAATTTCAGCCATTTCATATTCTGTGAAAAATGTTGAGGAAGACGTGCAGAGATAAAGAGATTTCGGCCATCTTTGAAGTTTGGCAGAACAATGGCCCTGGCGTGCAGATGCATGGGCAAATGCCGCACTTTGCTCTGTCGGATGCCCAGCTTCTGCAGAATTTCTGGATACAATTTCTGAAAGAGACATCACATCCAATCAGCAATTGTTGATTCAATAATGATTCACTCACTTGAGGGGCCATTTTTGAGAAATGTGAATATTTATGGTCACCAAGGATTGCACAATTCAAAGCGAATGCCATGTGACAACGGATCTGGTGTTTGATTCCTGCAAACAAATCTAGGTTTGCATAATCTGGGTGAATAAATGAAGCTACCTGTCTCAGGCTGACATTCCACTAGGGCTGTGCTGTTATTGCTGTCCAGCACTCTGTAGTATGTGACGGCATCCCATTTGTCCTTGCGAGATCGCTTCCCTGCGTTTCGACCTTCCCCTGTTTTAAAGAGTAATTTCCTAGACTCATCGTAACTGGGGAAAAGCGTCATCTGTGGGTGAGGAAAAATGAGCCTTCTGAAGTAAAATTGGCAGGATACTGACCCTTGCATATCTGCCTACTTGACCCTCTCCCATGGGTATATCTATCACTCCTGAATGGGAATTCATATAATGAATGTAAACATAGGATGACCTTGGATCTGACCTTCAGGGGGGTTTGGAATCCCTTTGGTTATCATCCAGTATTTCTTGATCACTTCTCTTTTCTTGAACATTTCACGAATCCTCACATAATATTCCTGGTTTCTGCAAGAATGAATCGCATCAGAATGAGCAAGTGTAGCCTTGGGAGGCAATGACTGACTTTGGCAGGAGCATGACGCCCGTGGTTTCCTTATCCAAGCGATGCGATAAAAACAGAGTGAAAGATCCTCGAGGGTCTATCTTCCTCGCCAGACGATCCAGCAGACCGCCAATGCTGTGGTGCACTCCAGGGCCACCTGGTGTCAGATCTCAAAGGTGAAAAAAACATTTGATCATAATGTGTGCCGAACCATGAGAAGGTAATCCATAAGGCTTGTCAATGGCAAGAACATTATCTGTAAAAACGCAAACATGCACAAGGTGTTTTCAGGAGAGAATTGAGCAGAGCAGACCATCTTGATAGAGGATGCTATCCTTCAGAATGTCCACCACACTTTCCGTCGTCATGTATTTAAGATTTGTCACCTGATCTTGAAGAATCCTGAACCCATGACTGTCAATCTTCCCGCCCCATTTCTGGCTGATCTGAGTCGACACTTTGTAAACAAGAAAACTAAAATTAAAAAGTGTCATTGGGAAAAAATGAAACCAACTTTTATATTTGGATTTAAACGCTTCGGATCTGAGCTTCTTTGCAGCTTCAAACGCTGAATTTGGCCGTTGTAGATTGACGCTTGCTCTCGATTTCTTCTCACGTATGGTTTTTGGTTGATGAAATTCATCAGGTTTTTGGTCTCTACTTGGAGCCAACTGAAATGGCTCAACAGTGTTGGATTTCTCTTCATGAGAAAAATTTGGTTGATCAGTCTTATTGACATAAGCTGGTTGTGAGTTTGTGGCAAAATATTGATCATCGAAAAAGTTTGAGGATCCTGTGGGCGTGGATTTCAATATTTCTTTAGGACATTTTTCAATCACTGGAGTATTGAACTTTGAAGGCTGAGGTTGTTGCATAGCTGATGAGACATTTTGTTCAGCTTGAGACCATTTCACTGGGTGTTTCAAAGGGTCGCATAGCGATGGTTCTGATTTTTCATACTTGACTGCAAATAAATCCTCCTCTGCACTACCAGAAGACACACAAATTTTGCTTGCTTTAGATGGAACTGAAGAATATACATTATGAGCATAATGCAAAGATGTACCATTTCCACTTTGAATACATACTTGGAGCATCAGATATATGGAGGGATGTTTCCACTTCTGTTGACTGAGGGAAAAACTGCTCCTCAAAAATATTCCCAGGGCTTCCTGGCTTTCTTTCAGCGTTTTTCGGTTCTGGTTCAATTGGCAGTGAACTTTCTTGAGAAGATGCTGGAAAAGATTAAATTCATTCTTAATGAACAGGAGAGGAAATCTCTTACATGTTTCTGATGTAGTCACAATTGGGGAAAACTGCCCCTCAAAAATGTTCTGAGGGTCTGTCAGAGTTGTTTCTGTGTCTTTCAGCGTCTGCTCAATTGGCTTTGAAATATCTTGAGAAGATGCTGAAAAGAATTAAACCAGTTCATAAATTATGAACAGGAGAGGAAAACATACCTGCTTCTGAAGTAGTTGTAATTTGAAAAAACTGTTCATCAAAATAATTTTGAGAACAGTTGAAATTTTCTGTGACACCTGCCTCAGGAGTTAGTGGTGGTGGAGCTCTATGATCCAATTGACCTTTCACTGTGACTTTCCTCTCTGTAGCTTCAGTTTTTATTTTTCTGGATTTCATTTGTTGATCAGTTTCTGGTGGGAACTCTCCCCATGGAAGACCTAATTTAGAAAGTTCAACAACATCAGAAGGAGCATCGCTGAGCCTGGGTTGTTCAGCCTCTGGACCGTTGAAGTTGTCCACACGTATGGAGCCAAAAGGCGCATCAATCACAAACTCTGATACCTTCACTTTGTCTTTGTCAATTGCACGGAAATCATATAAGTCGCCTATTTCTGTCTCATTGGGGACAGTACTAGACTCAACAACCACATCTTGCTCGGGAGAGTATGCTGTGTAATAATCTGCACTCTCTTCTGCGGGAGACTCGTGGCTGGCACTCCTGGAAGCCCTTGCATATTTATTATTGGGTTCCTGGAGATGGGAAATTTGGTATTTTCGAGTCAATCTTCGTTGCATGTCCTGAAAGTTGTAACCACGTTGCCTGACACGTCGTTCTTGAGAACTGAACTCAGCAGATGAACGAGATTGTTTGCCTCTGCTGGGATTATCATTCCAATTATTATCATCCCATGATTTATTGTGATAGCATCGGCAAAACACGCTAGATGTTACGATTGCAGGCGATTTTTCATTGCCTGCATTTGGGATAGCTCTGCTGTGGATTGTATACAAATATCGCCGGAGAACATGATCAACAGAGAAAATTTCCCGATTGTGTCCAGCATATGCAACTGATTGGAACGAGCATCGCTTAACGGTAGATGTAACACGGAACATTTTGGTGCTTGAAGTTGTTCACGTCTTCACATGGCTTTGACAAGTTTATGCCGGAAGTTGAAATGTGTATCACTTGTTTTATGATACTCCTACGAACTATACTCTTGAATGTCAGTATCAGCACTGGTTATAATTATTCTGCCAACAAATAATAATGACATTTGAAAATTATGGAATAATAATTTGGGGCAATTAGGGGTAGGTGTAAGGTAAAATACAAGTATCAAAGTTCGCAGGCTATATATTCCAATGCACTCACGTTATGATTACGCGTGAGGCTATTCTACTATCGTTTTTGAAAAAGTGCGTTATGATGACAAGGATAAATCTCTTGCGAATTTTGATCAACGGTCCAAAAACGATAGTAATCTATCCTTTTTGTTGTCCATCTTGGAATCGTGATATTTGTCATAATTTGAGTCTTTTTCACTTAAATACAGTTAGTATTAACTTAAAATTTATACCCAATCAGTACAAACATATGAAGTATCATTTCCAGATGAAATTAAAATATAATTGCATGTGACTAGCCCATGCTAGTTCTTAGCTTTTCTCCTATACCCACCATGGTCCGTGGCAACTCGAAGCCTATAATTTCACTAATATGAGATGGATCAATGAAAGAAAGGTGTCAATGTCATCAGCTCCATGTCATGAGATGGAATAAACACTAACTGCTTCAAAATTCCAGTGAAAAACCAGTCCAGTCCAGTTCTTAGCTTTTCTCCTATACCCACCATGGTCCGTGGCAACTCGAAGCCTATAATTTCACTAATATGAGATGGATCAATGAAAAAAAGTGTCAATGTCATCAGCTCCATGTCATGAGATGGAATAAACACCAACTGCTCCAAAATTTCAGTGCAGGACTAGCCCATGCTAGTTCTTAGCTTTTCTCCTATACCCACCATGGTCCGTGGCAACTCGAAGCCTATAATTTCACTAATATGAGATGGATCAATGAAAAAAGGTGTCAATGTCATCAGCTCCATGTCATGAGTTGGAATAAACACCAACTGCTCCAAAATTTCAGTGCAGGACTAGCCCAGTCCAGTTCTTAGCTTTTCTCCTATACCCACCATGGTCCGTGGCAACTCGAAGCCTATAATTTCACTAATATGAGATGGATCAATGAAAAAGA